>JAPMOQ010043613.1:1158047-1187290 GCA_026543055.1 Argiope trifasciata | reverse complement strand
ATATATATATATATATATATATATATATATATATGAATTTTTGTTTGTTCTTACCTTATATTCTGCTATACTATTCAATCGATTTCTAAGAAATTGGTCAAATTATTGCTTAGTTTAAATTTCAAACGATATTTTCAAGATTACTTATTCAGCGGCAGCAACGCGCTGGGTACCAGCTAGTTTTAAAATAAAAAAGAGTGACGAATTCATGTCTCTACTATCCTGTAAAAGCAAACTGATTTGAGGGGAGGAAAAAGACTGTATCCAAACTACAATAATTTCTGCTATTTTTCAATTACTGCTATTAGTTCACACTCTCACTATATATATTTATTTATATATATACTAAATCGACCCGCAACTTTGTATGTGTGGAAATTTTGACGTGCATGTGTAAGACGATTTGATCAATTCCGTTATTTCACTACAGTTTATGACGATTCAACTGATCTAGATAAAGTCTGTCACTCCGCTTCCTTAATTCTAAATTCTACTTGAGGATTCGACTCTTTTCTTCTAGTTACTCCCATAGACGAGCTTGATTACTTATTTTCGAAAGATTAGATTTACGTTTTCCTGGCATTTCGAAAAACTATCAAATAATAACAAATCGAAAAGATTAAAACTATCCTAGAAACAATGTACTTAAAATTATAAGCA
Source organism: Argiope trifasciata (assembly GCA_026543055.1). NCBI lineage: Eukaryota > Metazoa > Arthropoda > Arachnida > Araneae > Araneidae > Argiope > Argiope trifasciata. The sequence continues at coordinate 1,186,630 of JAPMOQ010043613.1, read as the reverse complement.
TATACGAAAAATATATAGCATAAAAATACAACCTAATCAATTTTAAAGTACCCAACTAACCTAAAAACAATTTATTTTCAGTGTGCACCTGAAATAAAACAAAACAGCAAATCAAGTGCTATTTAATTAAAATCAAGTCAAATCTATTTTATTTATTGATCGACATTGAGATAACTACAAGAGTATTATACACATAATTTTTAAACTTTTAATTAAAATGAAAACACAGTTGTCAACAATCAAGCGTGAACTTTCAACGCCAGCTGTAGTAACGCAATGCAAAATTAGAATTTTTTTATTCCCTTTATTATACTTTATTTTAATTTAAAAGTACTTCAGAAGGAATACGAGAGATCGATTAATTAACAACATTTAATTTTAATAATAACAACACTAAGAAAATAAACAGATTCGTTTGAAATAATCGGTCGAAATTATGCTAAGCCTAACCTGATTACCGTTGGGGAAAAAATTGGAGCCATCTTTGGCGGGATTTGGTCTCAGCCTTTTTTCGCGAAAGTTAGTTCGTAATTTCTAAAAAAATTAACCACTCATTTAACCTGAATAAAAAGAAGTAGACTTTGCTCTATTCTTGAGCGGAATAAAAAGAAGTAGACTGTGCTCTATTCCTGACTATAATCTATCTTTCTGCTAAATTTTACCCAATTCTGTTCAGCCGTTCTGGTGTGATTAAGTAACAAACTTCTATCCAATCCATCCAAACTTACACATTTATAATATTAGTACAGATCTTGTTCAAATTTTCAGTAGTTCATAAAATACTTTTTATTCATCCACTCAAGTTTAAATACATTTTTTAAACTTGTAGTGGGTGACACTCGATGCTAATATATTTTTTCCAAAATATTAATTCATTAATTTAATTAAATTAATTTTTAATAATTTAAATAGAGTTTTAGCAATTTGTAATGGAAATGGAAATCAACAGGCAGTAGCTCAATCGGCAAAATACGAGGGTTCAGTATTTTACACGTGAAGGTGAATAATGCGAGCTCAATTCTTGCGAAAATCAATAATTTTTCGATGATTATTTAGTAAAAAGTAAATAAAATTTTCTTTGTTGACCTAAGTAGGAATTAAATTGAATTTTTCTTCTATTACTAGTTAAATTTATTTCATGGTAATTCCAAGGGAATATCCACAACAAACCTATAATTTTCTAAAATTATATTTAAAAATATTCCATGTGTATGAATTATTAGAAAGTTATTTTGACTCTTATTCTGATCTATAAACATCCAATGTGGCAAAAATATCTGTGTTAGGTAAAAAAGTTTTACTTATTTTAAATTTCCTATCAAATAAATAAATAAAAATTATTAATCTGTTGGTACTTATTCGAAAATTGTTGAAAAAAAAATCTATTTCAATCTTTTAAATTATCGTCTGAAAATTCTTATTACTTACATAAAAGGTGGGGGAGAAAGAGAAACGGAGAGGGGGGGGGACCGTTGCATATTTAAGGAAAATAAATATCTTTTTCTCATGTTTATAACAATTCGACTTCAGTTGATCGAATTCCAGTTCAGTATAAATGCATCACTGAATCAGTAAAATTCCTGGAACACAGGCGGAAAAAAAGATTGCTTATTATTTCATGCCTAAAAGGTTAACTGTTCAAAAACTATTTTGAATTATTTTTTCAGCTGCTTTGCATTATTTTCTTTATTAATCTGATGGATTATTTTTTTTGCTTTGCTTGCTTTTGTCTTTTTGTTTTGTTTTAACCGTATTGGATATATCTATTTTTTGTTGATTTAATATTGCACAAATTCTCAAACTGTGACCACGGATCACTAGAAGTCAACAACAAATTATTTCTAGGAAGTCCGCACGAAATTCAGTTTTGTACAAACAATTCCATTGTTATCTAATTCATTTTGTTAACAGTTTGGGCTTGAATTTGTGTGGCTTGGATATCCAGATTTTTTTTATTTGTTAATTGAATATACTGCCAGTTACTTTTCGATCAGCTTTGTTTTGTCATGATATTTCTAGGTAGTATTTGCGAAGATGTGTTGTTTCGGTTTCAATTTTTGCTTTTTTGCATCTGGTATCTTGACATCTGGAAAACTTATGGCAAAGGAACTACTAATAGCTTCTTTCTTTCTCGTATAAGTAAGAAAAAAGGAAGTATAGCAGTTGAAGGGTTTGCAATAAAAAAAAAGTAGTCCCATTTATTCAAATTTGCAGAAAACCGTATAAAATGCGTGAAAATTCTAAGCAAATTGCACGAAAAGTTTAATTTTAAGGTATCCGACTACGTTCGGAGGAAATTATTTGAAAAATTGGATTTATTAAAAACTATTTTTGATTTTTCGGTGTAATGTCAATTATAAACACTACAAATACAAGAAAATTATTTTAAAATATAACATGTTTTGAGAAATAGCAAAATTGGTTGTAAATTTTAGTGAAATTTAACCAAAACGGTTAACGCTCTACACAAAATGGTAATGCAACAATCCTATTTTTCTTTGTACACAAGTTATAGAACATAATGGTGAGGGAAATGAACCAAAATTTAACAAAAAGCTTGAGATGCAAAGAAGTTATGGGTAAAAATATGCGCATATATGCATTTTTTCCATAAATTCACAGATTAATTTTTCCAAAAAACGACTATAAATGAAAAAATATTTCACCACCAATAAAAATTTTGGTTCATTTCATTGTCCATATTATTTAAAAAAGTCTGAAATGTTTATGCAAATACCTCTATTATTTTTATGTTAAGGAAGGGAAATTTTCATGAAAAGTAAATTGAAGTTCTAGATAAATTTTAGCTGAAATATATGTTTTGCTTAAATTTCCCCTGGATGATAGGTGAGGTCTTCCTTTTCTTAGAAAAAATAAACTGTTTTGGAAAGAGGAAAATTTGAACTAAAAGAAATAATAATAATAATTTGCCAATGTGGTCTATAAACATAGTTTTTAAAGTAGTCGGATACCTTAATCAATCTTATTAATTGTTCCTGCGTATTATGACACTATTTTCACACAAAAATACATTTCAAAGATGACATGGCACATGTTCGAACTTTGGAGCTGTCTTTTTCTTGTAACCAAATAGATAGTCCGTCTACCTTTTGGAAAAATATTTCACGATAAAAATGCAGTTTACTATAATATTATTAATCATTTAAAGTAAACTAACAAAATATAAATACAACTTGGCTTTAAAAACAAAAAATCGTATTTCCCTTAAGATGTACGTACACACTAGAAGAATTTAAAAAAATTTTAACTGTAAAAATCCAATTTTTCATAGCATGTTCTTAATATAAAATTAAACTCATTTCAATGAGAGAAAAAAACCATATTGTACTAATTATTATTTAATTAATTAATATTTAATCAGCAAATTAGCATATTTCTTGAAACATATCTTAAATTATAATTTATAGACACACAATTCTAGTGTGAAATTATGCCTAATATTAGTCTTCGTGTTGTCCGACTCAAACCAAGTTATAAAAATATGTAGTTTTTCTTATTTAATTTTTTTATTAACGATGAATAGAAAAAGCGAGATTTTTTCGGTAATTTTAATTTTTATTTAGCAATTAAAATTTTATTTCTTCAAATATATCTTTGGTCGAGGCACAAAACATCCATCGTTGCATACAGATTAATTTGATTTATAAATAATTATATTTGGTTAATTTTTTGTTGAGTGGAAAAATATAATTCTTCATAAAATGAGTTAAAACCAAAATTAGAGTTTGTAGTGAAAGTACCTAAACAAATCCTTATAGCTCAAGAAATACTCCAAATATTGAACATTTTGGTATCTTTTGAAAGCTAAAAGATTCGGAGAACATTTTGAAGCAATAAAAAATATTCGATAGTTTGAACGATTTTCGGAATTTCAAGTGTAACCGTACATGTTAGTCATCTCACTCCATCTCTGTAATATCGGGTTCATCTGCTGTGTCTTCGACTTGTAGGCCATCATAGACGTACATATCATTTTGTGGAATGTACTTGCGAGCTTTACCCTTATGTCTTTATATTTTGGGATCTTAAGTAGAAGGGAGTAGAAGTAAGATAGGTAAATCTTGTTTAATATTAATGGACTATTGTTTTGGATGTTGAATATTCTTACTGTCCTCTTGCAGAATAGTTCCACACTGTCACTACATAATATGTTTCCTGGTTACTTTTCCATTATACCGGTGCATGCGAAAAGTCGCCAATAATGATGCAACCAACGCCAAACGGAATATCGCCGCCGGTAACATTTTACCTCTATAAGTCGCTGCCATTTTATCGCCTGCGCCAAAATTGCGACAATGTGCTGTCGCCAAAAAGTCTGCTTGGCGAGATTTGCGCCGGTAAAATAAAAAAGTACCGTTTCCTGTGTTAATTTTGGATTTAAGTAAAATCTCTATATTTCGTTATAAGATACTTTTGTTATCATCTGAAATGATGTAAGGAGTTTTCGGGAAGAAACCTTTTAACAGGTCAACGAAGGTGCACATCATTTCTTTAGTAACTTTACTAACAATACATTTTTCTCTTGCCTTCTCTATGATACTAGTATACTTACACGACAGAAAAAACGTTTCTACTTTTCTTGTGCGTTTTTCAGTGTTTCCAAAGGAACGATCGGTATGGAGAAAGTGGCGGTAGCATCAAGTGCTACCCCTATATTGCAATAAATTAATGAGATAAAAAACTCCATTGATGGAGTAAAGCGAGTACCAAAGTTTGAAGCTATATTTTCTGTCACCAAACGAACAAGTTTTTATTTTACCACGTGATACTGCAAGTAACACCAAATTCCCCTAGATTGGAGCTACATCCTCTTTTGTAGCAAACCTTTCGTCAAAAAATTCGAACTCGAGATTTTGATGAATTTCCCCGTTTTAGACTTCCCTGAGTTAAAAAAATACACTTTTAGAAAAAGTCCATCTGCCTTTCTGTTTGTGACAAAAACAGTTAAAAAAGGCTTAGAACTAGACGACTGAAATTAAGCTACACATAGCTTTAACTTTCTTTCTTTAGCTTTAGAATCGGCAAATTGCAGCTAATTTGCCGACTTCCATCTAATTTTGAGTAAAATCTCTTCAGAAATAGTATTGTTTTTCCTGATTTGCTAATGTAAGGTAACATGATAATTACAAAACGGAGAGGGTTATATAGATAGATGGTAGTAAATAAGATATTAAAATTTGAAAACCTCTCTATTATAACGACAACCAGTTGCCTTGCCAGTGATATGAGATTCAAAAGTGGAATAAATATTCGATCAATTAGAAACTAAGCAACATTTTCCCGCTTTTCTAAAATAATTTAGGAAAAAATAATTCCCTGGAAAATTTTTTTACACCATATCATCTAAAAATTGAAACTTTTGCCTTTTCAACAACACAAGTTTTATTCTCTGTAATAAATCTTAGGAAATTTTTTATTAATTTTTCAAAACAATAAATTATTGAATAGAAGCAGACGATAAAGAAATGAGACAATTTTTAGATTCTTGTTGCTAAGCAACAATGAAATTTTGAAATAAATTTTATTTATTTATATTTTTTTCACTTTTATTTTGACTTTAATTTTTAGAATAATTTTGGCAATGGATTTTTTTTTTTTTTGCTTTAAGAGTGTAACTGTTTCCACCGCATAACTGACTGAATCTTAGTGTCGCAATACAACCATTTAGATTGAATGTATTATAAGTCATCGATAGAACATTTTGTACCAGAAGCGAAGTAAAAAGGAGCAAAAAAGTTATGCACAAAAGGTAAAGAAAGGATACTGAGAAAATTTTTAAGATGATTTACGCCGAAAGATTTATTTAGTAATAGTATATTGATGGAAATATTTTACTGATTTGTGAGCATATTGACTGCTAACTACGATAACTCGTAGATTTAGTTTTTTTATAGGACACCAACTACGAGTTATCTCGCACTGTGTTTACTTGCCATTTTTGTGCAGCTACGAATAAACTCGTAGTATATCTGTGCTAATATCGATAGATGGCTTCTGGGAAAAGAACTCAAAATCAATTCTGGCTTGCCTAAACTGAAAATTTATTAAAAAACGAACAAAAAATATAATTATAAAAACTAGTTCAAATTAGTTAGTATTATTTTAGGTTGCATTTCTGAAAATTGTCATGACATTCAACTTATTATGAAATTGGATTTGATTTTTGAAGGTAAGTATTTTGCTGTCTTTTTTTGGCTGAAAAATTTTCTAAAATTTTTTTAAAATATGATCTCCTTTTTTTGATATTTTTAAACCCTAAAGGAGAACACCTTTACCTATAGAGCCAATGCAAATTCGTAATCATTACGGATAATTTGTTTGGCATAATTCACACCTTCTTAAAATGAATTTCAGCAGCAAGGTCTCAAACAGAACAGGCGTAGGTGAAGATAAATAGTACGATATTTGTAATTATGTTTTTTAATAAGAATACAATAAATAAACTATTGTCAGAATACATTAGCAGAATTCTGTTAGAACGCTAAGAAGAAGTTTAAAAGCAAACTGTTATCTTCTTATATTAGAAATTACTATTGATTTAGTTTTGGCAAAATACATTAGCAGAATTCTGAGAGAACCCTAAATGAAGTTTAAAAGCAGATTATTCTATTATATTACGCATAATTATTGATTTGACTTTAATATGGAGTTAGTTGGTTTTTTGTGGTTTTTAAATATTATCCGATTCATTACAGCTAACTTGTTTTAATTCTTAAGAAACGATGAATAATTTTTGTATAATAATAACCAGCGGGTGACCGAGCTCCACTCGGAGAAAACAGGTATCGAAGCTAACTCGAAGATTTAAATTTTCAATTGTGATTTATCAAAACAATACATGCCATAAGAAAATTTGTGAAACCATTGGTGAAAAGATAACCGGTTAAAGTGCACCATTGTAAACTATTCTAAACAAAGTTAGAGTTTGGAAAGGGAACTATTCTATACAAAGGTAAAGTAAAGGTAAAGATTGAAGTGTGTTGAAGTTCAATATTTTTGACAAATTTATTTAGAAAAACCAAACATATATACATACATAAGAAACATATTATAAATCTATAACAGCATAAACATAAAACTTTATTAGTTCGCCATATTGGCTACAGATGGCAGCACGTTACCGCTTGAAAATTTAAGTAGCCATTATGGCGAACTAATAAAGTTTGAAAATATCCTATCTGTAACTCCGAACTGCTCGACCGTAGCGCTTCAAAACCGGCGCCAATCGATTCCTCGTGGCCAAAAACCCCAGACCCCCAAGTTTACCGGAGTTTATTAATTCTGGGGCGATTTTCGACTTGGCAACCATTCCTCGTATTATAGTATTAGATTTATGAAAAAAAGGGGGGGATTACACAAAAGCAACTAGAAATTAGAGTATTCCAATTCTGTGAAACGCTGGGTATATTAGTTCTTCTATATAAATAAAAATGAATGTTTGTCTGCATGTCTCTTATGCCTTCCTAAATCGTTCATCTGATTACGATGAAACTTGGTCAGCTTATTGTTTACACCTACAGAATGGTATTAGGGATAGTACTATTATATAAAATAAAATTTTCGTGATAATCTTTCGCAGTAACCACTAAAATATTGTATCACAAATAATTTAGCACTATCTTAATTTTCAAAAATTATCTTTTCAACTATATTAACGATTTTATGGTATAAATATATTTTCTATGTTTAGTCAATTTTAAAAGTAAATATTTCAATCACGTTTTTTATAATTAAATTTGAGGATTTTGAAAGAAATGTTAAATGAATCATGAGGTACAATAGTTAGTTTCTTTCATTACCGTTCTGAATTATTGATTACCGAATTATTGATTTATTTCACTAAATATTATTTTTTTTGGCGACAGCAACGCTCCGGGTAGCAGCAGCTAGTATTAAAAAAACATATTTGAAATAAATCTGGGTAGGATTTCTGTAATTCATTTCTTTTCAAATATTTCTATGCATACATGTTGAATTTTCAGCTGAATTTTGTGTTTTTCTAACAAACTAAAATTGATTTTTAATTATAAATGAATTCAAAATCATTAGATTTTGAATTCATTATTGAATGCAAATAAATATGCATATCCATATTTATTTGAATATTTAAGGGGAATTTATTAAGGAATATTTAAGGGGAATTATTTTATCTACATTAATTATAATCTAAAAAGTAAGACATAACATAATGCCAAAGTCACTGAAAATATATTTAGTTCTAGAAAATATATTGAACCCAGGAACTATTTATTTTATTTAACAATACGTATTTCAGTCTTGTTTTACTCGCTCACAAACATAAATTATAAATGAATAGTAATTATGCAAATAATTTATGTTTAAAATTATGCTTTGCACATTTTTTGTTAATTTCATAGATCTCCACACTTTTTAAATTTACATTTATTAATTTATTCAAACATATTTATGTAAATAAATATGATAAATAGAAAGTTTAATACTTTGATTTTTTTATTAATTTCAAAGATCACTAGACCTTCTAAGTTACCATATTTATTAATTTACACAACATACATTTTGTAAATTAATATGATAAATAGGAAGTTTTGTTCTTTTTTTGTTAATGATCACCAAACCTTTGAAGTTACAACATTTATTAATTTACTTTTACACAAAATAAGTAAGATAAACATGATGCTTAATACTTTATTTATTTTTGTTAATTAAAAAAAAGCATCTGGCCTTTTAAGTTACCATGTTTATTGATTTACACAAACGTAAATTATGTAAATAAATATTATAAACAGGAAGTTTGCTATTTTTTTTTAATTTCAAAGATCACATGATCTTTGAAATTATTTACGTTACTGATAATACTAATCTTTGAATAACTATTATTTATCTTTGAAGTTACCATATTTTTTAACTTACACATTTAAATGTTGTTCCTAATAGTACTTGCTATGTACAAACCTGCTTGTGCCAAGCGAGACGTATTCTTGCTACAAGCCAAGAGTACGTCTTACTACTCGCACATCACATTCACTATCACAATCCCTTTTAATAGAATACATTCACACATCTCACAGATAGAATAAAGGAAGAGGAATCCGGCCCGAACCGTGACGCCCAGATTACGGGGAAGACGCGCTAACCCTCAGCCAGGGCACCGGTTCACATGTAAATAAATATGATAAATAGTCAGTTTATTCATTTCTTTCGTTAATTTCGAAGATCACCAGGCCTTTTAAATTACATTGTACAATAATTTCAGTTTCGAAATAACTGAAGTTAAATTTTAATAGAATTTTGGCGAAAAAAAAAAAAAGAATAAAGCAAAAAAGGATAAAAAAAAAACTGCCACGAAATGTGCTTTATTCCATTGCGGTACCTATTACATACTTTCTCGCATGAAAGTAGTAATTTATTTCAGCGGAAATTCGTTCAATGATAGAAATTTAGATAATGGAAAAAACGCATGGAATGAAAGGAAATTTGATTAGAACAATTTCAAGAAACCGAAAGCGCAAGATTTTCAATTGTTTCCGGGCGGCAACAATTTCAAGAAAGAAAATAAGTTTTCAAGAAAATATCGAACATATTGTTTGACTGTCAGGGATCACAGACCTCAAAGGCATTTTTTAATCAACTTCTCGAGACATGACCGAAAATTTCTCGAGTCTCCTGTAATTAAATCATTCATTGTTTGATTTGTTCCCAAATTTTTCCCACGCGTTTGCAGCGGAAACTGCACAAACATTTTCAAATAATTAGAAATTTAAAACTTCCAATTTTTAGAACAAAAGATTTCTAACTTTGAAGTTACCGCCCGGAGTTCTGATTTTATTTTTAAACAAATGATACCAGGAATATCCCCACCCACCCCGTTAATCTATTGTGTGATGAACTAATGAAATACTTTGGGGTCGACGGCATTGGACTGTTTCTACTCGCGGAAGCACGGGAAATTTGTCTTCAATATCATAAACAACGCTTATAGTTCAGAAACAGCGAAGGTTAAGCTAGTATCTCAGTAGTCTTGTTTGCATTTCTTCAGGTCATTGAATCGGTTTATTATCTGATTGATCAAACGTAAAGAAGATCCAAGTTCAGTGCAGAGTCCTCTACTGGGGACACCAGGGGTGACGGTTGCTTTTATGGTGGCCTGCTTACTATGCCACTTTTTTTCTTTATTCTGCAAAATTCAAATGAAATCTTGGTTAAAACTAGTAATAAAACATGATTATTGTAGTGCATCCCATTTTGGGAATGTTTCACTGGATAAAGTAGTAATGAAATGGTCAAAGGAAGTGTGGAAGGTGGTGTTGGCTTGGAGTAGAACTCGGGACCTCTTGATTAGAAGCCTCGTAACATAGCCACAAGACAAAAGCAAATACTCATGTCCCGTAAATATTATCTGGCTTATTATCACCACATTACTCCCCCTCCAGTGAGTCTGAGATGAATCGAACGATGTTATTGCACCAAGTGTTTTTGGTGGGCGACAAACATTTTTAATCGCGCTTAGTGTTATGGAGGGCGACGAACGTTTGTTAGGGAAACTTATGCAATCGGTAGAGGGAGCCAAGAAAGTTGCGGTTGAAGGTTGAAGGTTCATTGTTGGAGGTCACCAATGTGGAGGCTTGATTTGTGAGAGAAACAAACGTGGTACCTTTTGGTTTGTAGCCGCGTAACATAACCATTCGACAAAAGATATCACTAGTGTCTAGTGGCTATTACTGTCTTATGAACCTACCACCACCTTACTCCCCTTCCAGTGAGTTGGATGACTTTGGTTGCTGCTTCAAGTGAGTCTGACGACTTTAAATTACTACATCAAGACTTACCGCCATAGAAGTAAACGGAGGAAAATTAATAAGGACGATTTCAACCGGTAGAGGGAGTCAAGAAGGTTGCATTAAGGATGATGGAGACAACCTCAGCTGACTTATTTCATAGAGATGCAACTCTAACATATTTTGGAATCTTCTCTATCAAAAAGATGGTGTCGACTACTCTTTGGAAAGTCCCACTTGCTTACCCTTGATACTTTGGTAAGAGCGTCAACGTCTGGGTATCTCTAGAAAACAGCAATCGGTTTTTGAGTGGATACACCAAATCCTGACCTTCCAACAGGGACGGAGGATTTTTGCTGAATGTCCTTGGTGCAAGGCAGATCAAGTATCTCCCAATCATATTTTTAAATGTGTATCTTTCAGTATTTTTGTGATTCTAAGGGATCCGCTATTGTTTTTTGAACTTTTTAGAGATCTTTGGTTTCATGGAGGTGGTATATCGCAGCTATTTGATTAGAAACAATAACAACAACAAATTAATAGGGATTAGGCAAAACAATAAGTAGGGGTATCTGCGTGGGTAGATACGGAAAATGATAAAGGTACAACCTACATTTCCCCTTTTATCATTCTCAATTTTTTTCACGACGTAACGGCGTTTCGAAGAATTTTGTGTCCACCTGTAATCTATGCAATTGTTTTGAATTACCCTATATATCTTAAGTTATAAAATCAATTTTAAAATCAAAGAAAAAAATTCAAATTTTTTTCAGAAACATCTTTCGTTATATATACACACGTATCGTAAATATTTTATTATAGGTTAAACATGATTTGAAACGAGCTTTAATTGGAATACTCAACATTTATTCATGGTGCTCAAGACCATAAAAATGGCTAAGATTTTCCCATTACAGAGGATTTCTCAAAAATGCCGTCTGCAAAACAGGAGGAGGGTTGGAGTAAAATAAGTGTGAAACATTTATTTTGTCCATTAAATAATCGGCCAACAGGCTAAGGCATACATACACAAAAAAGAAATTTTTTAAGAGATCAAGTTTAAAGTAAAAACAGAACGTAAAAATAAATTTTAAAAAATAGCTGTGTTTTTTTTAAGAGTCATTCATCCGAGAGCATTCTCATCTTTAAAGATCGTTTTCAAGGTCGAGTGTTAGCCTTGAAAACCATAAATAAATATTTATTTCAGAAGTCAAAGCTACGCATTTTTACGTTCTAGTAATACAAACTTTTAACCTGTCTTTTTTTTCTGTTTATTCTCTGACTTTTGGGGTTTCGATAATAATTTTTTAAGTTAAACTAATGAAGGATTAACTTTTGAGAAGGAGGAGCTCCATGGAAAAACAGGTGGTTTAAGCATTATGTCGGCGTCAGTTTTCCTGTCTCTTTATGAAGAATTGGAGGCAGACGATATAATAAACAACGAAGAAAAATTCATCAACAAAAACTTCTATTTTCTTTCACAATGGCGTTTAGAATGTCTGTGGTTTTAAATAGTTTTTAATATTGTTTGGACACTTCAATTAATATTTCGAAGAATTATTGCTTATCAAAGATATGTCTTGCTTCTCTTTAATTTTTAGGGCGTTTCATTTGGAGTGTTGTTTTTAATGAATGTTAGCAGACGTCTTTTGTAGAAAGATTGCAAAATACTTGGAAGTCACAAAGCAGATGTTAAATTTTGAGTTTAATGGAGAAATCTTTTCAACCAATTAAAACAAAATTCGGTCTACTTAATATTTAGACCTTGTACTTTCAATTTTTGTATTAAAAAATTGAAATCGTTTTATTTTGGGCAGGAATTGAATTTGATAGTTCTTTCAGAAATTCCAGAAAATGCTTATCCAAAAAGGGTTTTCAAATGAAAAGGTATGAAACGACATTATGTATATAAACGAAGACTTTATTCAAAGTATACACTATAAGCCTGAACACAGATCCCATTGATTAACTAGCCGAATGATTCTTTATTCTCAGAATTCCTGAAGCCGAGACCAGAGCCAGTCTTTCGCAGTGTCCTTGAGTTCGTCATCTGAGTTGAAAATATCCCTTTCAGATGTTTTTTTCAAGGAACAAATCATAAAAATTGCAAGATGATATGTCCGGGCAGTAATGGTTGAGCTCGCCCTACTTGAACTTGGCCAGTTCCGCTCTTATTATTCTGGAGACGTGTAGACGCGCGCTATCATGGAGCAGAACCACTTCCTCAATGAGTAGCCCCGGTCTTTTTTTCTTGATGGTACTGCGTAGCTTTCAGAATGCCACATAGTACACATCGGAGTTCGTGGTTCATCTGTGCTAGAAGAATCCTGTCTTCACATGCACTGCCATGGCAATTGAACGATGCTCTTTATAATAGCCTCTGCATCTACTATGCATTTTCCGATCTACGCCTGAGCCTCCAATCGCATCCCTCTTATAAGGAAAAGATCCCTATAAGATATCCCTAGACGCTCTTTTCTAGAGGAATAAGCAAATAAATATGGTAATGGTTACGTTGTCATGACGTTTCGTACCTTTTCATTTGAACACTCCTTGTAAAATTACATATTCTAGCAGTTGAGCATAAAATTTCTGGATAGCAGTTTCATGCGATATTTCTAGAATTACCAATTCTCCATTTTCAAATTCTCTTCGGTTATAAAAAATTTCCTTTGAAATCTTCATACATGTAAAAATTTGCATAATGAATGTCGACTTCGAAATTTTAAAGACACATTTTGAATTACAGGTGTCATTGCGGATGACTAGGTCGCTATTTTGATTAAAAGAAGAGTAATCATTGACTATATTCTTCGCGTTACATGTTTTACAGGAGTAAAAAAGCTGTTCAATTTCAGCGGCGTTTTGTAATTATTCAGTGATTTAGTGAATTAAGAATATTGCTCAAACAATTCTTTTTTTTGCAAAAATTATAACTTTTTTGTGCAATACCTGCTTCAGTTGCATTTATAGAAGAATATTTCCTTATTTTTTACTATAAATAATATGGAATCACATGCCGAAATAAAATTTGTTTTAAACATTACGATTCATGTAATTCTTACAAGTAACTGATTAATTCAACTACATGTGCAGATGAATCATATTGCATTTCGTGGCGATAATTGCTATAGTATATGGGCCAAATTTAAGAACAATTGGCGCAACTTATCATTTTATTAGATTCTCATTCCAGATACTTCACATTGTTTTATGACAACTTTGTGCAATGCATGAAAAAAAACTGATGATGCAAAATTTTAATAAATATATATATAAGTAATGTTTAAATAATATCACTTACTATAATGTCCCTTATTAAAGATCGCATTTAAAAGATATTATAGACTGTGTAGATTCAAAATATTACTGAATTATTCTAAGGTTTTTTCAACTTTGAGAAAAAAGTAAATATTTAATAACGACTGACATCAAAAGTAAAGGTTTATTCAGGTACAACATCGAATTTGCTATTGCAATGATAATAATATAAAGAGGTTCTAGTCAGCTCTACTCTAGCTCGAAACATCACAATATGATAGTATAAAAAACATGAACTGTCTGGCTTGGTTTCTTTTTGGTTTATTGCATTCGTCGCTAATAATTTTCTATATCAAGAATTCATTGAAAGAATGTCAGCTTAAAACATTCTCTAAATAAGAAATATATCATGTTTTGAAATGCTTTAAAATATTAATTAGCAATAAACTGTAAAAATATTATATTTATTTTTGTTAAGTAGCACAATGGAATGTACAAATATTAATTAATTGTCCATAATCCTGTTATTTTTTGTGAGAGATTATACAATGGAAAAATATTACTGTAAAAATGGTTTTTTATTATTTTAACGATATAAACGATTTCCGAAAAATAAATATATAGAGATTCTTAAAAAATTAAATTAATTTTTTTACTTAAAATTTTAAAATAATGTACAGATAAGCTTTAATGAAAAATATGCTCCGAATTTTTTAAAGAAAATTATAACATTTCGAATAATTTGCAATTAATAATTAAAAATCTGTAATAATTTCAAGTAATTAATATTTTGAGAAACCGCTTCTTAGTGAAATCCAACTATACATACATGCCTAAAAGTTGGTAGTTCTGTACGGTAGCGAATTAAATATTTTAGGTCTAAAAATATTTCACAATCTGGAGTCCTTCTTTTAGTAAGATAATCAATTATTTTTACACTTCAGCAAACTTTTAACATGATTGATTTAATATTTTTTAAAAATTTTATTAACATTGTGAATATCTATTTTGTTTTTATTTCTGTATGATATCTGAAACCCGGTATCCCGGTTTGAATTTAATATTATTGAAGCAGAGTTTCATAAATATTTTAATAATAAATATAGGAACCGGCCAATTATTCTTAATAAAGTATTTAAATTTCCAATATTTTATTATTCGCAGAATCAGCATTAAAAAAATTTATTTATGCGTAAATTAGATAAACAATTAAAAAGAAAAGATTTATTTATGGTCCCATCTCAGCCTATTGGGCCTAGATAGATGCCTAGTTTGTTGAGTTTGAAATCCTTCAACGGTTACAAATCTACAGGCTTGGTCAGAACTCCATGATCAGTTTTCACATTCCACATATTACACCATGCGGTTTTACAGAGAAAAAACCCACGAATTTTTAAATAATGAAATTAAAAATTGATATTTTAAGCAGAGAGCAGTAAAGTTTAGATTTTAAGAAATAAAATTACTTTACATCATATCTTTACCAATAAGGCTCGCTCGATATAAAACTTTCCTTATAACAACATAGCTTGCAATAAAATTCGCTTTCATCTTTCTTCCAAACTACATCAAGCATTTTAATTTCTAATATATCAAATGTTAATTTTACAAATTTTTTCCATAACAAAACGAATTTTGAAAGCGGAAATGAAAAAAAAAGTAAAAACAATTTTAAAGTCCAAACGATAATTTTCATAAAGCAGATTGATTCCATTCTAGTAATATTAAATAAACAAAAAAATTATATATATCTTTGTTTTTCTTTCCAGCTTGAACGAAGATATTCACACCCTCTATCTCCATAATGTTTTATTTTATATTATTTTGTTTATTTGTATTTAGCAATGCAGAATGTTTTTTTAAAAATTCTTTTGTAGTTTAGCCGCAAAATCGATTTAATTTTGACTGATAACCGTAATTTTCTAAGAAGTATTTTCATTTGATTTGATTATCGTCTGATATTTGATCATAATCATTTGAAGTGAATTCAAAACCACTTATATTTCATTTCAGACATCAACTTAACTGAATGGGCAAGTGTTCAAATTGATGTTCAATGATAAACGTGATTAGTTTCCCATCAAAAGATTATTATCTTCAATTTTATGACGCTTCTTGTAATCAAAAAATAATCGAATATATTAAATGAAATTCCAGAGAAATTCAATAAATTGCTAAAATAAAATGAAAAAAATTCTTTAAGGTAATTTTCATTTTACTTTTACAGCTCTGAAGTTGTTGTTTACTTCAAATTAATTTAAAAACCTTCGATAATTTTGACTTGCTTTGTTTTATACCGCTATAAACGTATCAATTTCCGTATCTTTACTCGATTTCTATTAAATAATTCTTTCAAATATTCGAAAAATTAAGTAAAAACGCCTAAACTAAAAAACATTTTAAATTTTTTTTTAAATAAAAATTTCACTATTTATTAAATTTTGATGGCATCGTACTTTAGTAAAAATAATACTTCATTTCATAACATGTCAGACGAGATATTTTATTTTTAGACAAGGAAGATTTAGTTTAAAATTTTAGAACTATGATTTTCGGAAAATACATCGAAAACGCAAATTAAAAGAGATTCGAATCGCTTCCCCTAAACATCCCATTTTGATAATGTTTCAGACTTTAGATTCCTCAGCTTTGTCGGTAAATGGTTTGATTGAAATAGCCGATGCAGAGTTGGATTAAGACCTGTGGAATCTGTAGGTAATTCAAGGCTAAAGACCTATCATTTATACTGCCCATAACCAGATTATATTTTTCAAAATTTTATTCATTTTTTAATTCAATAGATAATTTTTAAATAAAAATTATTTTGACAGACTAAAGCGATAAAACATTTAATTACAATTTACCTTCAAAACGAGTTGGGCTCAAAAATTTCGTTTACAGATTAAATTTTAAAATTTATCTTTATCATTACAGACTATTGATCAAAACGGCATGAAACTATCAACATTTTTTCGATTGTTCTTAATTTTTTTAATTCAAAGTTTTGCAAAGCAATTATCGTAGGAATTAATTGGCCATCGACCAAAAAATTGGACTACCAATCTATAAGTGAATTTGAAAACATGGAATGAAAATCACCAAGAAAATATTTGAAATTCATGCGATATTCAGCGATTTCAATTTTAATAAGGATAATTAGAATTTTATTTTAATGTAATATAAGCATTCAATTTAGAGTATCTAAAATTTAAGAAATCGCGATATCTTTGCTCTCCGCCAAATTTGCGAGGCTTATATGCAGTTGCCGTTTTGATAATATGATAATGAACTGCTCCATTCTGGTATTAACCATTTTTACATCAAGAAATGTACAAAAAAGAATGCTAACCTAGAAGCATTATCATACCAAAACAATTGAAGCGAAAATCCTGTAATAAGTTCCATAAAATAACTTTTTGTTCGAATCACCTATATTCGATATTTCTTTTCTATTTTTTAAACTAAAAATGCTCTAGATCATTATTAATACTTATAATTTTCCATTAATAATATCTAGTTTGATATTTTATTAAAATATAAATAAGCGATAAAATTCATTTGGATTATTCTTAAGAATCTAAGGCGTTCTTATCGTTTTCATACAGATAGAAATACACTGATGAAAAAAAAAATCCCAACACTAGGAAGGAGCTGTGCTAGATAAACGAAATTTGGTAGGCGTGTTTATACATCTGAAAGATGACGTCGATTCAAATTTCGTGTGGCGCTAGTAGCGACACTATGAACATGCAAATAAGGTTTGCTTTAAATAAGCGCTGTAAGGTTCGTGATCGTTATTTACAATTTAGATTTGACGTAGTGGGTTAATGTTAGTCAAGGATGCCTCTAAGAAGAGGAAGAAGCCATTATCAACAGCTCACTGAGTTTGAACGAGGTCGTGTTGTAGGGCTACGAGAAGGAGGGTTTTCTTTCCGCGATATTGCTGAAAGACTTGGCAGGAATGTATCCACTGCGCATGAGTATTGGCGGCAGTGGTCAAGGGAAGGTACTGCTTTAAGAAGACCAGGTTCCGGGCGGCCACGTGTTACTACTGAGAGAGAAGACCGTCGTATTCGGCGTATGGCTGTGGCTAATCGTACTGCGTCTGCAGCTGAAATTCGAGCTGCAGTTGGCACCACAGTGACACAACGAACTGTTACAAATCGGTTACTTCAAGGACAGCTCCGAGCCAGACGCCCTGTACAGTGCATTCTACTAACTCCAAACCACTGCCGTTTGCGACGTGAGTGGTGTCAAACATGAGCTCATCGGAGGACGGAGTGGAGATCTGTTGTGTTTTCTGATGAAAACTGGTTCTGCCTTGGTCGTAGTGATAGCCGTTTGTTGGTTAGAAGGAGGTCAGGTGAAAGCCTGCTAGTGACCTGTCTGTGGCCTAGACACACAGGGCCTACTCCTAGAGTTATGGTTTGGGGAGCAATTTCGTATGACAGCAGGAGCACTCTCGTGGTTATCCCATGCACCTTGACTGTAAATTTATACGTCAGTCTAGTGATACAACCTGTTGTGCTGCCATTCATGAACAGCATTCAAGGGAGTGTTTTCCAACAAGATAACGCTCGCCCTCATACTGCTGTTGTAACCCAACATGCTCTACAGAGTGTCGACATGTTGCCTTGGCCTGCTATATCACCAGATCTTTCTCCAATCGAGCACGCATGGGACATCATTGGACGACAACTCCAGCATCATCCACAACCAGCATTAACCGTCCCTGCATTGACCGCCCAAGTGCAACAGGCATGGAACTCCATCCCACAAACTGATATCCGACACCTGTACGATACAATGCATGCACGTTTGCATGCTTGCATTCAAAATTCTGGCGGTTACACCGGTTACTAATGTACCAACATTTCACATTTGTAATGGTTCTTCTCGCTAATGGCTCTACCTGTGATCTTGAAACTTTAATCCATTAAATATGTTACCTAGACAAATGCATTCCTAAAATTTCATTACTGTACAATAATTTTTTCTTGGTGTTGGGATTTTTTTCCATCAGTGTAAATACGGTTCGATTCAAAACAAATTTATTTCTATATCTGTTACATATAAATATTTATACTCTATTAAATTTGGTTTATTTTCACGTTCACATTCTTTAACGATAATTTGATTGGGGAAATATCTTAGACCGATTCTAGACAACAAACTCAATTTTTGTCTTGGATCAGTCTATTTATTGTCTATTCAAAGACATATAAACCGTAGCAGAAAGATTTACCCTAACTTGTGCTGCTCATATTTGATGATACATGTTAATATTTAAACTATTTTGAATTTGGTATATTTTTAGACTGTATTCTTTGAAAATAATTTGAGTTTTGGAAAAGAAGTGAAATACCTTGGACTGATTCCAGACAACAAACTTACTTTTTGTGTAGGATCAGTCTATTTATCGTCTATTCAAGCCACATAAACCACTGAAGAAGGACATTCTGGTCTAAAATTCACCTCATTATCACATTCATTGGCAGGCATTCACTTCTTACAATAAAGAATAAAATCTTGCTATACAAATAAATTTAAGATTTACCCTAACTTGTGCTGCTCATATTTGAGGACGGATTGCTGAAAGTAACCTGAACAAAATTCG
Source organism: Argiope trifasciata (assembly GCA_026543055.1). NCBI lineage: Eukaryota > Metazoa > Arthropoda > Arachnida > Araneae > Araneidae > Argiope > Argiope trifasciata. The sequence continues at coordinate 1,166,974 of JAPMOQ010043613.1, read as the reverse complement.
AATTTTAGGAAATAAAATACTTCGTACCATAACTGATGTTATCTGGGTTATCTGGAATGATATTTTGCACACGGATTTTAAAACTCCAAAGCTTGATGATTGCAGAAAAGAACTTTTAGTAAAAATCTTTTCCGTCGTTTCAAATCTCATGAAAATCTCACAGTCAAAGAGCAAATGAACTATGTCCATTGCAATAGAAGATACGCCTTTTCTTACTATACTATCAAATACTTATTGCCACTTAAACCTAGCTTCTTCCGAAATTGAAATTGCATTCTTCTTCAGTTTTCACTTTGAGCACTTTTAAGCAATTCTTCTAATGCTCAAACGATGCACCAGTGATAGAATATTTCCATATTTCTCAATGCTACAAACTACCTGAAACTAAGCAGAAAGCAGTAGTAAAACTTGGTACAAAGTAGAAATAAGTACCAAGGAATTGAGACTCTTCAATACCTAAAGCAAGTAAACCTAGTACATTTACCTCATATCTTTATACCTGACACAACCAATAATCGATTCACATTTGTACTGAAAATAATAACTATGGGTTAATTTAATTAATGTAGTAACAGCTTAAAAATATTAATTTTTGACCTGTATTAATAAATAATAATCTATAGCAGCCTAGAGTGACCTATAATGACAAATGACGATGTAAACTTATAACTTATGTCTTTATCTATCACAGTTGAATTTCTAAGTATTATATAAATTCATTTCACATTAGATCGTACCGAAGATTAATTTCTATCGATGGTGATAAATGAATAATTTTTCTTGCCATGGTTTGCGTAAATTTTTTTCGGAATAATGCCTCCTGATGCTCTCTGAGAAAAAGGGAAAAGTGTGAATTAATTTCGATATGCGTCCACTGTTTCATTGGCTCAAAAAATGCTTTACTTTTCTACAGTGACATGCGTAAACCTTTTTTGAAGCAAATCTTACCGGCTTCCCGTGAGATAAAGACAAAGGTTGAATTAAATTCACTCTACGTGTACCAGTTTATTTCGTTTGAACACACAGGCTTTCTTTTTTTTTTTACCGCTGTCTGTGCGATTGATTTATACCGACAGTTAGACAGCGTCAAATCACTGCTTCGAATCAATGAAATTCGGACCACACAGATAGACATCGAAAGAAAAGAGAATTTAAAGAAAAAGTGGTAAAGAAATTCGGGGTTATCTTTAAGTTTAACGCATCTAAATTTATTAAAAAAAAACTAATAAATATTGAAAAATATTTTTAGAAAATGGAATCGATATCATTGAAACAGAAAAATTTCGAATTAAAAAAAGGTATTTAAATATTACTTTTAAGATTATTTGATTCCTAATAAATGACAAAAATACAAAATGTAAAAATGGCAAAAGTTATTATGAATTTTTAATTAATTAAATATTTAAACTTCTGCGTTTTAAAAAGTTGATTATATTATATACATCTTGTCTTAAACCTTAAATACCTGAATTTTTATTTTTAATAAATAAAATTTGAAATAAATCCTGGAAATGGGTGTGGTTAATGGGAAAAATATAAGCCCTCGTATAAGAATTTTTTAAATTCTTTTTCAAATAAACATATTGATGCATTTCTACGCCATTATGAGCAAGCAATCTCTCCTTGAATTCTACAAACTCAATATCATTTGAAACAGTAAAATTTCGAATTCAAAAAAATGTATTGAAATATCACTTTTAAGATTATTTGATTCCTAATTACCATAAAAATGACAAACATTATTTTTGATTTTTATTTAATTAAATATTTAAATTTATGCATTTTAAAAAGTGGATAATTTTGTATATTTCTTATTTGAACTCTTAAGTGCTTGAACTTTTATTTTTGATTAATAAAATTTGAAATAAGTTTTGGAAATGTGTGTAGTTATATAGAAAAATTCAATCCCCTCGTATAAGAATTTTAAAAAATTCAACTAAACATATTGATGCTTTTCTATGTGATCATGAGCAATCACATCTTAAATTCTACAAATCTATTGCGTGCATTAATATGTTTCACAACATAAATATTTCTAACTACTTTACAAAGCATGAACATTCATGAAAAAGTTATTTTTAATATTTAAACATGAAGGAATATTGCATTTACTACATAAGGACCATTGTGTGATACCATTATATAACGGACTTTTATTCTTTAATTTCTTTGAAAATATGAGCCAATGATTAACATCTCCTTTTCGTACATCCATAGACAGCAAAGGATGAGTTGATCCTCTAAGTTTAGTGAACTTATGTAGAATCTACTTTGTATATTGATGCATTTTTACATCACGAAAAAGATGAATTTTCTTGAATAAATTTATAAGCATATTCAGAAACATAAATAATATTCATTAGTATTACCTAATAATATTCATTAGTGTTACCTCGAAAAGAGGATGAGATGGTTCTGGCATGGTGGTTGGCTCTCGCCTCTCTGGAGGATACTCAAAAAGGTGGAGGTCTGGGTCCTCCCATCAACGATGGGACGTACTACCTTAGGAAAGTATTGTATCATGGCCGGTGATGGCCTATAGGACTCAATTTCGACCAGTGTTATTGTAGCTATGATCTGGTCATTTAGTTTTAATATCCATGTGCCTTCTAGAGAGGGTCAGAAGTCGGTGATAAGTCTTACCCAAAACTTTTCCTGTATGTTATAATTATTTTTTATATAAATAATCGTAATTTGTTACACCTGCTGAAATAAACTGTTACTTAGATATCGCGGCAATACTGAAAATAGTCATAGATGAAGAAATAAAATGTCAAAGATTTTAATCGCATTTGAAAAAGATAAAATAGATTTGATAAAATTAAAATTAAAAAAATCACCATGCCAGTGTTACTTTATGAAACGATATGTGGTTTAAACATTCGATGCACATCTACTTCACAATATATTTAAAGGGCAAAGAAAAAATTTGCTAAATTCAGTTAAAATTGACCCAGACGTTTAAGAGGAAATGGGGATTATACAAACATACCATTATGACTACTTTCATACTGTTATTTTCATCCCTGTAAGTTATACTTGCCTTCTTAAACATAATAAATATAAAAATATAAAGATTATCTTTATTCCACTTCTGAAGGTCAACATCCAGCCCATCAAATTTCGCTAACCCATACCCACTACTTACCTGACCTACACCCATGACAACTGGACTCTGTACCCTTGCCTATATGGCATTTCTTAATTCGCATATTTATTTTCCGGATGCAAGAAAAAAAAATCTTATTTCACCAGAATAATAAAGTAATCTATCTCAGCAGTCTGAAAAGAATTTAGAATTTCCTTTTTTAAAAAAAAATACGGAAGAATACAAGACTTATAAGTCTAATTTCCATAATTTGACAAATAGTCCTCAACCAGCAATGCTTAAACACTAGTAATAATTCTCGGAAGCAAATAAACCTTTTTTTTTTATCTAGACATTTGCTTCCTAGAGGACTAAAATATGCCCTTTTAAACTTTCTCAAGGCCATGACAAAAAGCAAATTATGTGCAATGCTGACGTTCAGACACTTGTTGATGTATGCATTAGTTTCCGTATTTTGAAATTCCTCGCGATATTCTGTTTGAGAGCAAGATTTGGTTGTTCAGAATGGGAATTAAAAAAAGAGGGACAATTATCTTCCCAAAGATAAATCTGAGACTCCAAACAATAAAAATAAAAATTCATTTGAATTAATACTAAAGATCACAGACATGGTTTAAATTAGTTAATGATGATTTTAAAAAATAATAATAATGGCTAGCTTATAAAAGAAATACCTTATTTTATTTGCATCAAAATAACATATAATCATTCGGTCAAAGTGTCAAGACTATATATTTCAGAAGCAACGGTTTTCTTTGACTTTCTCGTCCACTACTACACAACAAACTAACGTTCGAATTCTTGTTTAAGTATGCATTAGTTTCCAAATTGTGGGATTCTATCGGAGAGTAAGGTTACTTCTAAGAATTGCGACTAAAAAGAGAGAAACAATTATCTTACCAATGATAATTCTGAGACTTCAAACTGTATGAATGAATATTCATTTAAATTTATGCTAAAGATTACAATCATGGTTTATAATAATACCAGTTGGCTTATAATAGAAGATTTTTTTTCATCTATAATAATATAACGAGTGATCATTGGGTCAAAATCTCAAGAGTGCATGATTCAGAAGTAGTGATTTTCTTTGACTTTCTCGTTTATTAAGGCTTAACAAGCTAACGTTCAGACGCTTGTTTAAGTATGCGTTAGTTTCCGTATTGTGGGGTTCCATGTGAGAGTAAGGTTACTTTTCAGAATGGCAACTAAAGAGAAAAAAACAATTATCTTACCAAAGATAATTCTGAAATCCAAGCATTCAAACGCTAACAGGAATGGACATTATAAGCTAAAAGTTCCAGTCATAGTGTATATTAGCTCATGGGGATTGCTTTAAAATTAATAATTTGCTTTATGAAGTCCTTTAGATAATGGTTAGCTTATAATAAATGTATCTTTATCTTCTATTATAAAACAAATAGAAGCTCTTAATCCTAATAGAAAATATTTCAGGAGTAGTTTTTTTCACTGCACAACAAACAAACGTTCAGATACTTGTTTAAATATACATTAGTTTTTGTATTTTGGGATTCCTTGCAATTACTCTATTTAAGAAAAAGACAGAAAGACGTTTTTCAGAAAAGCAATCAAAGAGAAAAGGACCATTATCTTACCAAAGACAATTCTAGGACATCAAACAACAAGAATGGAAATCCATTTCATTATACGTTAAAGATCCTTGCCATGGTTTATTATAGTTAGTACATTAGAATCTAAAAAAAGTAATAATTTCTTTTTTGCGATATTTGAAATACCGATTGCCTTATTACTGATGTATCTTCATTCATCTGAAACAAAATAATTAGTGGTCGTAGGACATGAAAATTCCAAAGCCGAATAATTCAGAAATACTGGTTTATTTTAGATTTCTTCATATATTAATACATAACAAACAAATGTTTGGACAAATGTTCTTGTTTAAGAATGCATTAGTTTTACCGTGAAATTCATTCCAATACTCTCTATCTGAGAGCAAGGTTATTTTTCAGAACGGCAGCTAAAGAGAGAGGGACAATTATTTTCCCACAGACAATTCTGAAAATCCAAACAACAGGAATAAAAATCCGTTTTCTTGTACGCTAAAGGTAACAGTCATGGTTTATATTAGTTTATAAGCTTCCTAAAAAGTAATTATATGTTTTATGTGGTCATTTAGATATCGATTGGCTTATAAAAGATGCATCTTTATTCATCTGTAACAAAATTACTAGGAACTTTAAAATCCTAAAAGCTAATATTTTAGTAGCAGTGGTTTTCTCTGAATTCCTGTTCTATTAACAAGCTAAAGTTCGAGACGTTTTAAAGTTTGTATTAGTTTTCTGTACAGTAGTTTTTTATCTGAGAGTAAGGTTACTTTTAAGAATGGCGGCTAAAAAGAGCGGGCCAATTATCTAGATACTGCCAGTTCTTAACCTAAAAAAAACTGGAATAAATACCCATTTCGTTATATGCTAAAGATGCCAGTCATGGTTTATACGGATCTAAAAAAGTAATAAATCGATTTATGCAATATTTGAAATATCGCTTGGCTAATAATCGACGTATCTTTATTCAGCTGTAATAAAATAACAAGGAACTCAAAATCTCAATCGTGAATAATTTTGAAACAATGATTTTCTTTAACTTTGCCATCTGCTAACACAAAATGGAGATATTTTACTCGCCAACTGTGCAGAGAGAAAAATATATTAAATTCCCAATATGTTTTGAATGAACTAGAATGTAATGTTAATTAGTAATATTGGTTGCATACCATATTTCGTTAGTCTATGTCGTTCTTTATAGTTTTAATATTTTCACATAGTTGAAAATCGACTAGATTAACGGTCGGAAAATTGCGGTTCTCTAGTTCTATATGAAAAATTAATAATTTACTATCAAATCCCTTAAAAAATAAAAAAATATTTTTTTAAGTACCTAATCTCTCAACAGCTTCTATTAATATAATGGTTAATTACAACTTGCTATTCTTGACATAATCAGACAAATTTGAACTATTTTTTTGTTCTTAGAGATGACGCTCCGTGGTCATGTTCCATAATGAAAAAAAAAAAAAAAAAAAAATCGAATATCCCGTATTGGAAGAAGGCAAATGAGGGCAAAACTTCAACTTCATGGTAGATACCACAATGAAACTAAATGAACTACATCTACAACTGCAAGGAAAGGACAATCCAGCTTACATCTTACTTGAAGAATTAATTTGTTTCGATAAAAAGTTAACTTTTTTTGTTGTTGTTTAAAACATGGAGAGTGGTAAATTGCTTCATTAAAAAATCTAAAGTAATATCGCGATAAGACCAATGCAACTATTGACACGAATCACTTCTGCATAATTTTATAAAACATGAAGGACCGATTCGCTGAGAGATTAGAAAAATTCAAAAGAAACAAAAGTACCTTAACATTCATAGTAAATCCTTTCAATACAAATACAAATGAGATCAACATTGAGTCATTTGGAACTGATACTGAATCGTTTCAAATGCAATTGCTAGATTTGAGAACCAAAGAATTGTGGTGTGGCAAATTCACATATATAACTCAGGAGTAAGTTGGAAAAGTTGAAGGTCCAGAAGTGCATGCGGTGGACAGCACAAGTGGACAGCTCTAAAAGAAATTCTGCGAGTTGAGGCGAGTTGAGGAAGTTGGCATATGGAGTGTTGACGATTTTCAGGTCGACATATTCGTGTGAGCAAGAGTTCTCTTGCGTGAATATGATAAAAAAATTAAATTTAGAGATTAACTAAAAAATAAAAATCCATAGTTGGGCGTGAAACTTAAAACAACATGATATAAGTCCAATTTAATCAAACTTTCAAAGGCATGCTAAACCAATATACCAATTGATGTAACTATACATTTGTTTTTTTTATAGGAATAAAGATTATTTTGTATTTAAAGCCATTTATTTTAAAGAAAAAACACACACACATATATAAGAAAATACTATTATATTAAATCAGAAATTTTTAGTGGATCTTTAAAAAAAAAGGAAATTTTGTAGATTGTTGCTTTTAGCCTTTCCGTTTCAATTCCGCCAGTCCTTGGACTAGATCATATGCTTAAAAATATATACATTCTTACCTACTGAGTAAGTCAAGAAGAATCAAATATTTATTTTTTACTCCTTTTCATAACCGAATCGATCCAAATTTGACCCAAATTTAGGATTTCGGTAACAAAATCCTTTAATACATTTTACTTAATACTATGTTTTAGAATAAAAGTTTCCACATGTTCGAATTGCTATACAAACACTGAACATTTTGAGCATTTAATCCAAAATTCAACATAGATACACAACATTGTTTTGATCCTTACATATATAATTTTGAAATAAATTAAACAGGTCAAAATTTTTTGTTCAGACACTTGGGGGTTATATACCTCTGCTAATTCCGGTCAAGAACTCCAAAGAATCATGTGATTTTTATGAGGGTCAATATGTGATCTCATATCGCTTATCTAGTTTGAAAAAACACTTTTTTGTCCATATTAAGTAATAAATACGTTTTTACGTAATAAGGAATTATGAATACGTTTATTACTAAAAGTAAATTTAAATTATTTTAAATTCCATACGAACTGCTAATATTGATTTTTCATCAATTATTTTAAAAAAAACGAATCCTCAATATTTAACATTAAAATTTTAGGCAGCAGAGAGATAGATAAAAATTAGAAGCCAAAAATATATATAATTTTAAGAATTTTTAAAATAAAAATTTAATTTAATTTTTTACTTTATTATTATAAGAAGTGTTTCATTAAAATGTGTCTATATAATATTAATATTACTGAAATATTCAACAAAAGAGAAGATTTATTCATTCATATCAATCGACTTTGATCCTGCAACATAAAAGGGCCCCGTGACCTGGTGGTTAAATCCTGGCTTCGAAGCCAGAGGATTTTAGGTTCAAGACCAAATTCCTCCGAGGAACCGTTGTGAAAGCGGGCATGGTGCACGTTAAATCTGTAGGAGTCAAACATCTTCTAGCTGTCAAGATGTGGATGTTTGAATAGAGTAATGTCACCGCAGTTCTTGACAGTAGTCCATCCCCAAATAGCCTTAGTTTTGCTCTGACACGGGAAGTTAATATAACTAAGCTAAACTAAACTGACAACAAAAAAGATACCATGCAATTTTAAATATCTCATATCCTTTTTATCATATTGTTTTAAATTAAGCAATTAAATAATTGAGAATTCTGAGTAGTTAGAAATATTTCAAAGTAGCAAATTTAATTGGTGATGTTCCTATAGTTCGGAACCTTCTCTCCAAACATAAAAATACTTTACACCTTTTTTTCGTTCATATCTACCGATATCCATCGTGGGAAGGCACAATGTATTAATAAAAACACGTGGAGAAGACACCTCCGTTCACACCAACAGATTAAGCAAGAAGAGAGAAAAACAAATTATCCCTGGTCTTATATAACATGAAGTAATGATAAGGAAAATATTTTATCACCGTGCTTATATACTATTAAGATTCTGATAGGGACTTCTCCTCGTGTCAATTCTGGTAAAGAAAACACAGGCATCTTTTAAAAATAATTTGTTTAGATCAGCAATTATTATCCTTTCACTCGAAGCGTGGGAACAAAGCTTCAGTTGAAGTTGAATTAATTAAATAAAAATAGTGGAATGAGATCAGGAAATAAGAGAATGAATTTTGGAATGAAACTAATATGGATAAAATTAAACTAAAAGTTAAGGAAATTAATTTGGCTTTAAATTAGAGTTCAAAATATCATTGTACACACACACACACACACACACACACACACACACACACACACACACA
>JAPMOQ010043613.1:1121111-1158037 GCA_026543055.1 Argiope trifasciata | reverse complement strand
ACACACACACACACACACACACACACACACACACACACACACACACATATATGTGTGTGTGTGTACAACGAAATACCATTCTAATTATTTTATTATTTACATTAATTAATGAAAATACAATTTTAAATTAGAGAATAAAACATCCGGTGATCAAGATATTTCATTGTTGTAGGAATGTACATAAGAAACAGCAACAAAAATGTCAGTAAACTTTAACGAGTTTGGTATTATATATAAAGTTTGCGATAACAGATCAGGATATTGTTAAATTCCATTCAAATCGTAATTTAAAAAAAGAGGTAATCATATTGCCCTGCAAACTTTCCCAAGAGAAACTCTTTTATAATACAGTACTGTTTGTTTTAGATATTTTATAATAACATCATATAATTTAGACGAAAATGTATTTTCATAACGCGATATCTAATATCAAAAATATAATTTTCCTTTAAGATTAGTTTTATTGCTGATTTCTATTATAATAATGTATTAAAACAATCGAATGGAATGGTTCTAAAATAAGTTGATTGTTGTTGAAAAGCTCATAAAAACAAGACGATAGTTATATCTTAAAATAAGTGAACGAAACAAGATTTCTCCTTCAATAAAAAGAAAATATTATAATTTCGAAACAATACGGCATCAAGATTTTGATGAGGTCACCAATTTTCAGTTTATTTTCTCGTATACGAAATATAGAAAAAGTATTGCAATTGTTAAACTCGAGAGTTTGATGAATTTCAATTTTTTACTGTATAAGATTGTATTTAATATATTTTTTTTAATGTGAAAAACATATATTCTTGAACTTTTGCATAGAATAGATTTGAAAAAACACCTATGAAATATATACATTCATGTTCAAAAGGTCACAAAATGTTAAGATCACAAAAATGTTTTCAAAGTAATTCTAAATGACTACTAATTAAAATTAAACAAATTATATTTTAAATAATGTGATGGACTGGTAACACGATATCAACCTTTGTTGTGAAAAAATTGTTGTTTAGTATTAGTTTTTGAGGAACTACTGAAATTAGACCGTTTAGCCATCTGGAATTTTTGCTTCAATTTTGTGAATATTGCATTAAAATAATAATAATTAAACTGTTTCCAGTGAGAATGAGTTCTCATAGCCTTTTAGACGATTTCTTGAGATGGAGAGGCGTTTTCAGGCTTGAAGCTGAGCAGTCTCAAGCGGAGGTGGCTCGATGATTACAATTGACACCGAAAATACTATCCAGGTTGTGGCAACAATTCTAAATAAGTGGTATGGTAACCAGGAAGGCCGGTCAAGACCCTTACAGAGCAATGACGCTTGCACAAGATCGCTATTTGGCATTAAGCGCATGACGGCATAGGCTGACAAAGGCTCCTCAACTTGCTCGTAATCTTACTTTTGCGTCTGGAATAATAATTTAAAGACAAACAGTATACAGACGTCAAATAGAGAGGGCTCTTTATGCCTAGTGACCAGATGAGTGCATCCCTTTAACTGCTTCCAACAGAACACCCAGGCTCTTGTGGTGCCAAACACATCAGTCGGGCACAACAAGAATGGGAGCGTTTTTTTTTCAGTGATGAATCGAGATTTACCACACAGAGTGACACTCGTCGAACTTTCATCTGCAGAGATTGAGGAGCCTTCTATCATCCTTCCTACGTGAAAGAAATCGTAGATGTGGTGGCAGAGGAATCTTTGTCTAGGGTGTCATAATGTTGGACAGTTGTACACCACTGCACGTCTTCGAAGCGGGTTCTGTCAATGCACATCGCTATAGAGATGAGATCCTTGAAGCCTATGTGGGGTTGTTCGGGGGTGCTTTTGGCTCAGACTTCATGTTTGTGGGCGATAACGCGTGTCCACACAGAGCCCAGACCATTCATGATTTTCTTGAGGAAGAGGATATTCGATGTATGGACTGGCCTTCGAGGTCTTGAATATCAATCCAATTGAATAAGTTTTGCATGGGAGTCAGAAGAGCCACTGCACAGCGTAACCCCCCCCCCTCCTAATACCTTTCAAGAGTTAAAAGTCGCGCTATGGGAAGATTGGGCTTTGTTGTCCTAAGAATTTACTGACATCCTCATAAACAGAATGAAAGCTCGTTGTGAAGCCTGTATAGTAGTGCACAGTGGTCACATTCCATATTAGACAGGATTTTTCCTAGATAAATGCTTTATCTCTGATTCAGGATGTAACACTTTTTGATATACCCTGTTTTTTAATTCTCAATTACAATGTTTTCCATGCTGCTATGTGTCTACGTTCATTCTTCCATTGTAGTATACCTCTGTGCCAAATTTCATGGTAACACAGTGAATAGTTTTTCATTTTTTTGTAGATTTTATGTTTTTGACCTTAATTTTGGACATGAGTGTATGTATTTGTTAAAACAAAAAAGCATCTGAAAAATTAAAAGATCTTGTATGTTTAATTTGCTAAAACGAGGTATAAATTTTAAAAAATCTAGTTTACTTTGAATTAGATTCTAGAACTTTATTAAATGAGTTAAGATTTTATAAGCAATTTAAGAAATCAATTGTTTTCTCGGGATTAATCTAAGGAATATGTTTCATTTCTTTCCGGTCTTTAAATGATAGAAATAACATGAAATTTTCACTTGCTTTATGAAGCAATAAAAAAAAATGTAAAATCCTCTTTAAGATATATTTACACAATGGAAACTTCGAAAATCGTTCAAAATATCGAATTTTTTTATTGCTTCAAAATGTTTTCTGATCCTTTAGCTTTCAAACGATATCAAGATGTCAGTATTTGAAATATTCTCGAGTTATAAGGATTTTTCTTGAGATACTATCACTAAAAACTCTCGTTTGGGTCTTAAAAACTCATTTTATGAAGATTGATATTTTTTCATTATAGTGTTTCATTCAAACAATCATAATTCAACAAGAAGCTAACCAAATACAATTATTTATATATGAAAATAATCTGCATAAAACGGTGGATGTTTTGTGCCCCTAACCAAAGTAATATTTATAATATATTTTTAATAACTATTTAAATATTAAAATTACAGAAAAAATCTCGATTTTTTTTATTTATCGTTGATGAAATTTTTTAAAAAAAAAACTATATATTTTTATAACTTGATTGAGGCAGACAATATGAAATCTAATAGTAGGCATGATTTCCAACTAGAACTGTGTGTCTGTACAAATTAGAATTTAAGAAATCATATTTCAAAAATATGCTAATTAGTTCATTAAGTATTAATTAATAAATTAAAAATTAGTGTAATATGGCTTTTCGTACTGGAATGAGTTTAAACATATATTAATGACTTACTGTGAAAAAACTTTAGTTTTAAAGTTAAAATTTAAAAAAAATTCTTCTAGTGCGTACATACACTTTATATGGACAGATGGTTTATTATGCTATTGAGGAACTGCAGAATGTACTTAGAATCTATTGGGTTGCCAACTAAGTTATTGCCGATTTTGTCAATAGATAGTTTTATTGCATTCTTTCGTTTTATCAGCTGATTCAAAGCACCTAATTTATATTGTTTCTTTATTGTTTGGACATTCACCTTTAATTTAATAAAAAAATTAAAGTTATTTAATTTAACTTTTATCCCAGTTTAAAGATAAAAAAAACCAGAGGCTCATATCAAGCATATTTTATCGTATTATTTCCAAAAAAGCAAAAACTCATCTCAAGGACAAAAGAAATTATGCGCCAAATATGGCAGCGTTCCCCGAACTTTTGACTTATGTGTATCCCTTCTATAAATTTCGCTACGCTAAACACCTCATGTCATAAACAAAAGGATGAATTTTAATAACAATCAAAAATATATTTATTTGTGGCATACACAAAACTGAAAAAAGAGAGAAATAAAATTAATCGCAATAAAATATAAATAAAAGTTATATTGTAAGTAACATTTATTTGGATCAATGAGAAGATTGTAAATGTTTGTGTTGAGATGACAGATCGTCGTAGTTTGGTTCTCTCTTTGATAATTTTCATCTCAGATGTGGTTCCACATCCAATAGTCTGTTCCTTTTTTTCGACTAAATCTCTACAATTGCTGAAAAGGCAACTTCTCATAAATATGAAATTGGAAAAGGCAAGATGCATTTCAGAACTTTTTCTCTTAAGAATGGGTACAGATGTTACATTTATAATTAGAATGATATTAAGGTACTCTCCTTATGTTTAATTTTAAAAAATTCATCTGAAACCAATTCCAGCAATTGCTATTCTTCTGCATGCGCTCTTTCATTTTGGACAGAGTCTCGTGATTTTCCGGGGGTTGACTTTCGCCTCAGTTGTATCTTCATCAAACTCTTATTGTACCCTTTTGTACGCGCACCATACTTTGGGAAACACTGGTACATGGGAACGAAAACTTGAAAGAAAGGCAGTGCCAAAATTATTCTGCCAAATTTCTTTACGGTGAATTTTCATTTAAAAATAAGCAATGATCGGCAAAGATGGATAATGCCTAACTGAATAAATTTGTATTTTGAATCAAAATTTTTGAATTTTTCTTTCGCATTTAAAATCCATAATTATTTAGTTGCCAATACTATACTAAATTATATTTAAAAATTAAAAAAAACTAACATTGCATTTTAATTAATAAAGTTTCTAGTAAGAAATTTTTGCAAAAATTTAGAATTTGTAGAAATTATATTCAATTATATTCAACATAATAGCCTTTAAGCGTAAATTATGCAAATATAAAAATCTATATAAATTTCCGAAGAATTAATGTGGAAGAAAAATTCAAACGGTTTAAAAAAGAAAACTGTTCAGAAACTCACAATATTAAAACAAATTCGACATTTTTTCAAAATTTCAACATTAGTTAACTTTCTTAAACGATGACAAAGGACAAATTCCAACTTTGATCTGACAATATTGATTAACAAGAAAATACATCACGATGTGAAGTTTAAAACTGCTAAAGTAACAATAAAGGATAACAGAAACAGCATTTTCTGTGTTTTGATGATCATTCGCAAAATATAACACAGCATCATTGGAAATAAATCCGCCGAGTTTGTTAAACTTTCTTAAACTGGAGTTGAAATGCCACCTCCGTTCTAAGTCCGTTTAGAATCGATGCAAGAATGTCAATCTAAGCTCAATCATGCGTTTACCATTCATAAAAAGGGATTTAGACAAGCACCTAGTGTTATAAACATTACTTATTTGCCGTATTTTGACATCTTTTCCCGGTAATCCGTCGATTACTTACAACTGAATCTTTGAAGCTGCCTCAAAGCTACAAAGTTCTGACAAAAAAAGTTCTTTTTTACCATCATTAAAAGTTAAATAAGAATATTTATTTACACCCTCCAGCCCACAGTTCGTTTGTTACATTATTGCATCCTTTTTAAGCCAGTAAGTAAATTTAAAAAAAATAGAGGAAGCCAAATTAGAACCTTAGCCAAGTTGAGACTGATATTGTAGAATCATTTTTATGAAACTGGCCGTCTTCGACCACCAGTGAGTTCGCCTAGATTATTGACTTTTTGGTCTATTAATTTATTGATATGGAATGCATTTATAAAAAAAATCACCTTGTAATTTAATACGATTAAAGCACATGAATTTAGTTAAAGCAGTTTACTGCAATTTACAAAGCTTATATATTACGAAATAAAAGCGGGAATGAAAATCATACCACAGATTGAATGATTGGCAAAAGAGCATGCTTGTGTTTTCATGGCGAGTTTGAATTCCATAAAATATTGTATCAAACTGAATTAACAATATTATTAAAAGGAACTGAAACATTACATGAAAGCGAAATTTATACCAATAAAAAAGATATTTGCTGTAGTCTTCTGATAGACCAAAAAGCATTTTTATAAGATAATTGTTTCGGATGATACGAGTATCATTTTTCGTAGACAAGTTTTATAAAATAAAATTAAATGAAGGTCTTTATCAATTCTTGGAAATCCAAATAGGAAGTAAGTTTTTATAGATTTGTAACTACATGTACTTTAAATATTATTTTTCCAAAAGTGATATTTAAATTATCTAAAAACTCTTTTTAATCAAATTTTAACAAGAGTATTGTATTGAAAAGGCAGGAAGCAACAATGTGGACATAAATGAAGACTTTATTAAGTATATACCAAAGACCTGATCACAAAGATTAACGAGTCCAAAAGATTCCCTGAATTCCCGTGCCCGTGACGTGACCTAGTCCTTCACAGCGTCCTTGAGTTTGCTGTCCAATTTGAAGAGCTTCATTTTCAGATGTTTTTTCAGAATCATTAACTCCGATGTGTACAGTGAGACACTCCGAAGACTACGCAGGTCCACCAAAAACAAAAGAAAGTCCTTATAATTTGGTTACTCATGGAGAGTGTGATTCTCCTCAATGATAACGCGTATTCACACGTCTTAAGGGTCACACAAGCATAACTGGTCAAATTAAAGTGGGAGCAGTTCGACCATCCGCACTTCAGTCCCGATATGTCACCTGTGAATTTTCATGTGTTTGGTGCCCTGAAAAACATCTGAAAGGGAAGCTGTTCAACTTGAACGGCAAATTAAAGAACGCTGTGAAGGACTGGGTCTCATCACTGTCACAGGAATTCTGGGAACAAGGAATCACTAGGATCATTGTGCTCAGACCTATGGTGCATACTTTGAGTAAAGTCTTCATTTATACACATAGTGTCATTTCGTGTCTTTTCTTTTGAAAATCCCTTGTATAATTATAAAATTTTTATTTCCGTTCAATTTTTTTCTAATTGTAATAACTTTTAAAAAAAATTTATTTCAAACACAAATTGTAATAATGTAAATTTCATAATTTCATTAAATTATACAATTGTGATTGCTGCCTCGTAGATTTATTTTTCAGTTTTAAACAAGTAGCATCTTTATCATATGAAAGAAGATTTTCACTTTTTCTTATGCCGGGTTTACATTCGGCCACCCATAAGAAAGCCAGTATGCGGCAGCGCATGCGTAGAAAGATGCTGCTCGGGAGATAGCAAGCAATTGTCCTAACAGGATAACTCAAAGTTGCCTGTTTTGTATTTTTTCTTACTGTGCATACGTTTCCAGAATTATTATTATTTTCTTTTGGCGTGAAAAAACGGATTATTTATCGCAGATTAATTCTGCTCTTTCTGTAGTGTTTTTTTATTTTTATTTTATTTGCCACTTCTTTTTTATAGTTAACGAGCTGCTACCCAACACGTTGCTGCCGCAAAAGAAATAATTTTTGAAATACCGTTTGAAATTTAAAATAACTGTATTTTTTAATTAAGAATTATAGAAAGAATAGCATTTATTTTTGTATTGGAAATGAATTCATTGAAACATTAATTGAAATTAAATGATAAATAAAGGAGAAGTGTAAATAGTATTTATTCTATTCTTTCTTACGTAATTATTCAAGAACTTTAGGGTAGGCAGTATTTTTTTTTCTTTTTTTCGTTTTCAGCAGAAACAAATAAATTTCTTGACTGTCCGATTCATAAGCATCCAGCATAGAAAGTGATTATGGGAAAAACATGGATATTTTAGGTTCAATCCGAGCATTTAAAGTGTAAAGTAATAAGTAGTCAAAGTTTTATCGCGATCGGATGAGAGGCATAGCAACGCATAAGAGACAAACAGACAAACATTCATTTTTATTTATATAGATTGCATAATTTTACTAAGCCTATTATCATCCCGAAAGTGCAAGTACAACTTGTCAAAGTCTTATCGCGATCTGATCAGCAGCACGGCAGTGCGTAAGGTACAAACCAAGAAAAATTCATTAATCATTGGTTAATAGATACGGTAAATAGATCCAAAAATATTTTTTATATATTACATAATTTTACTATGTCCGTAACCTTCCCGTAAGTGTAAATAACAAGTTGCCAAAGTTTTATCGCAGTCAGATGAACGGTACGGCAGTGAATAAGACATACAGAGCAACATTCATTTTTATTTATATAGATTATATGATTTTACTGCCGGCATCCTGGTGCATGGGTAGCGTGTCCTCGCTGTGATCTGGGCGTCCCGGGTTCGAGTCCCGGTTAGGGCATGGTTGTTACTCTGTGTTCTGTCTGTGAGGCGTGTGAATGTGCCCCCCTGTATAAAGGGGTTGTGCAAGCGAAGGTGTGTGTCTTCATTTGAGCTACAAGTCTGACTTCTGCCCTCTGAGTGCTCAGGGGTCTTTACCCTCAGAAGCTACTGCACCCCCTTTCCGTGGAAACACGGACACGACAAAAATATATATATATAATTTTACTAAGCTTATAACCATTCCGTAAGTGTAAGTAATAACTTGTCAAAGTTTTATCGCGATCGGATGAGCAGCACTGCAGCGCAATATTTGCTGGAAGATGAAGGATATAACATTTATATTATTTCCAGTAGCTTTTCAGATAATATTAAATAAAATACTTTAATTCAATAAAAATACAAAAGAAATAGAAAATCCAAAAAATTAGTGGCAGAATGAATCATTGTCTTACATTCTCGTACTTCGAAATAATCTGCGTTAAATTAAAAAAAATTACGATAAGAATTATATCGAATTCATTCATTTTATTCGATCTAGTTGTAAAGGCATCCAATCAAGGTTGCGCAGAAAATCTAAAAGAGAGCCAACATAACGTCACAAATATAACGCGGCGGTGCGAACCAATGATGTTGCTCAATTTTCATCGATACATGAAATAGGGTAAAGAATGGGAATATGCAACCCAGCAATGCATTTTGCCATATAAGGTTTTTTCAAAAAAACTTCACAAGTGCAGTAATTTGTAAGAAACAAATACCATTAAATTCCTAATTTAAAGGTTGATGAAACAGCAAAGTGGGATTTAAGTAAACGCATTTCATACTAACAGTAACATATTACTTTAGTTAGCCCGGAAGTCAATATCCCAGGTTCACAATATGTCATCTAAGGTTCCTGGTTTAGTTTAGTTGTATTAAAGTCCCATTTTAAAGCAACATTAGGGCTATTTTGGGACGGATTTTGTAATTCTGAACCGTGGTCAGATACCAAAGACGACATCTGAGCTACACCTCCGCCTCTACACCACAAAAGCGGGAGGAAGTTTGGCCTGACGGATTGAAAATGCAACAGACCTTCTTACACGACGGTTCTTCTGTGAAATCGGGTCTCGAATCTGAAACCCTTTGGTTCACAATTTGAGACCTTATCACCAGGTGACCGTGGCTCTTAAGGCTGCTGCTAGTTTTGTATAAGTGCTGACTATAAGAGGTAAAAGTGGAATAAAAGATAGAAAACCAACGCCATTGTTCACATTATCCTTAGAATTATTTTTCCAAACAACCTTTTGCGTGGTTTTCTGCATTATGTAGAGAAGAATCAAGTACTTTCGATATTTATCGTATCAAAAAGCATTGTTTTAATTCACGTTTTACAGTCCAAAGCAGCCCTTGAATTTTTCCACATTTATTTGCTCTGTATTATTGCTTACCGTTTTAAGCCTCTAAATAACCTCAACTAAATTTACAAAATGATCGGATTTGATGAGTAGTATTATAATTGAAATAAATTTTAAGAAACCGAAGCAATTACCAGAAATTATTTGACGTAGTTTTAGGCCATAAAGAATTGTTCAGAATATTCTCAAGAACTTCTAAACAAGGTTAAATCCCACATTAAATTAAATTGCTGGATATTTTAAAACAGACCATTTTAATGGCCTATTGATTCGTGATATTGCCTATATATAATTTTAATGGAGTCGCTTGTACATAATTTGATATCAGTGAAAGATTTTTAAATTTCAAAGAAAGAATTCAGAAAGTATTTTTAAACTTCAAGCTATGAAAAAATGTTTCAAGTAGTGTTATTTTAATGTAATTGTTTTGTTTACAGTGTACATGAACTTTTCTAATGTCATCAAATCTCATTAAAAACGGATAATCTATCGGTTAATGATGTGTTCTTTCTCGGTGTGGTAACTTCTTATCTTTCTTTATTCCTTAATCTTCAAAGAAGTCAAGTGATTAAGTGTTAATTTTAGCACTTAATTTAATTTTAACGAGTAACATAATTTTTTAAATTCAATTTTTTACTTAGGTTAGCAAATAAAAATTTTATTTTCCTTTTTTGAATTGTATATCATAAATATATATTTTTATACATTCTTAACTGCAGATCTTTATGTATTATTAATTGCATATTTTCAATCATATATTAATTGCACATTTCTTAAATATATATTAATTGCATATCTCTAAAATATATATTAACTACATATTTTCAAAATGTATATTATCTATGTTTAAACATAGTATATAACCAAACACAGGCACAAACGATTAGCATTATGCTATTATTATCATAGACCTATAACCGCGTTGTTGAACTTTAGAGTGGAATTTTGAATTAGTATATTACTTTCTAAAAGGTATTCTTTTTGGTATCGTAAAAGCAAAATTGTAAAAAACTTAAGGTTGTATATTTTAAAATTTATATCAGTATTCCCTTTTATTTTTTTGGCACCTTTATCCCGACAGAAATAAGCACAGCTTGAAATACAATTTTTTTTAATATGTAATATTGCTTTGAAAAGGGTTTTGGCGCTGTGATGTTAAGGTATACGTATATGTATGCTTCTTCCAACGCCATATGATGGATTTTCTCAAAATAAACAAGTAATATGTTTTTTTATTTCACTTCCTACTTAAATCAGCAAAGAATTTTTTTTTTATTTTAGTAATTTTTCATAATTAAAATTCAAAAAAATTATAAATATCAAAAAAAATTATTAGTTAATATTATATTCAATATTATTATATATATTTCTCAAGATTTTAATTCGCAGTCTTCACTTTCACGTGAAAAATCCTTGCATCTTACCGATTGATCTACTGCTTGTCGATTTCACCTTTCATTGCATGCTAAAATATCTAAAGTATTACAAATTAATTAAATTTAATTAATGAATTAATATTTGAAAAACTGTTTTAACATCGAGTGTCATCTACTATGAGTTTAAAAAAAATGCATTTGAACTTGAGAGGATGAATAAAAAATATTTTATAAACGATTGAAAATTTGAACAAAAAATTTAAATATATACAGTTAGAATGTGAACTAATAGCAGGAATTTGGGGGAAGAAGATAAGAAAAGAAATGAAAAAAAAAAATCCTTGAAAGACAAAAAAAGAATCTACGCTGACAGAAATTTACTTCAAAAGAATTCGATATACTAAATTAATTTAAGTGGCTGAAAGAAGAAATGTCAGGAATTGACATTAGTTCACATACCGGAAGTGAAATGCAACGTTGCGCTAGTTCAACAACGGTATTTATGTTAAAATATCAAAACATTAAAAAAATGCTACTTCATTTACAAAGGGAACAAAGCGAAATACGATTGATTCATTACAGAGCAATTAGAGATAGTGTTAATAACCATGTAGAAATTTCTCAGCTATGCAATTACTTTCGACAAAAGGTAGCAAACAGGAAAAGAGGGGGAAAAGCAGCATTATTTCATCCAAAATCTACTGTTTTTTCTTAAATGCATAACTAAGCCGTGTTTGCCCAATTCTAGACAGCTAGACAGCTATCTGTCTTCTTAAAAATATAGTGTTCACCACAAACCATCCTAAACTTATTTTTTAGACGAACTGCCCTTTTTTCCGGAATCTACCCCAACCGCCAAATTCCCACTAGCAGGCATTGGAAAGAGCAACTCCCTCAACAGCAGAAGGTAGGCAAGAAAATAAAATAACAAAACGAAGGGGGCACGAACCGAATCACTGCAGTGGAAGCACTAGCAAGTAAGTAGACAAAAACACGGTGCGTGAAAAACAATCAAAGAATCGGTGGGGTTGGGAGAGAGGGGGGGGAGGACGGAACAACAGGTTAGAAGCGGATCGGGGTAGGGGTAGGCGGGGAACGAGTTGAGGGTTAGAAAAAAGGCAGAGAGAAAGTCTTGTGAGGCTCAGTGAGTGAGAGTAGCAGACCTCGAATGAGAGCAAGACGTCCCAGACCTTGAAGTTAGATCTGTGTTGTTCCTCCTTTCCACCTCAGCTACGCAGCAAGGCCAATGTCACTCCGCACAACAGGTGAGTGGTGAAGGCTCGGGGAACTTCTGTGGAGAGTGCCCAGTTCAGCAGCAACGTTGCTGCACCGATTGAATGATATACGCTATGTTTACTTGCATTACAATATTTTGATGAAGGATTCGAAGGATTAATATTCATTAAATAATTTATATCTACCATCCTTTTGGGTTATTTGTTTGTTATAAAGCATTTGCTGGTAATCATAGATTAATGTTCTAAATAAGTAGTCCTTAATTTTTATCCGTAAGCAGATGTCTTAGTTATAGTTTAGTAGTTGCACATTGCTCTAAAACGGACGATTTTATTATAATATTTTGAAGTTTTTAATGAATGATTTGAAGGATATTCCCTAAATAATTTATGCTAACATTCTTTTGGATTTTTTGAGTTTGTCAGAAAGCATTGCGGCAAGTCATAGATTAGGATGCGTTGAATATTACTTTAAAACGTTCGATTATGTTATAATATTTTGATGGTTTTAATGAAAGATTTGAGGGATTAATATTCCTAAAATAATTTATGCTATAATTATTTTAGGCTATTTAAGTTTTCTATAAAGCATTTGCCGGTAGTTGTAGATTAGATTCCAAAAAAGTTCTTAATTTTCATCCGTAAGCAAATGTCTTGGTGATAGTTTAGTAGTTGCACATTGCTTTAAAACAGCGGATTTTGCCATGATGTTTTGTTGGTTTTAATGAAAGATCTGATGGATAAATTTTCAATTAATAATTTATATTAACATACCTTTGGACTACTTAAGTTTGTAAGAAAGCATTGCGGCAAGTCATAGATTATCCTGCTTTGAATATTACTTTAAAACGTACGATTTTTTAATAATATTTTGAGGGTTTTGATGAAAGATCTGAGGGATAAATATTCACTAAATAATTTACACTAACAGCCTTTTGGTTATTTAAGTTTGTCAGAAAGCATGACGGAAAGTTTTA
Source organism: Argiope trifasciata (assembly GCA_026543055.1). Classification (NCBI taxonomy): domain Eukaryota; kingdom Metazoa; phylum Arthropoda; class Arachnida; order Araneae; family Araneidae; genus Argiope; species Argiope trifasciata. The sequence goes on along the minus strand of JAPMOQ010043613.1, from coordinate 1,145,023 downwards.
GATTACGTTACGTTGAATATTACTTAAAAACGTTCGATTTTGTTATAATATTTTAATGGTTTTAACGAAAGATCTGTAGGATAAATATTTCTAAAATAATTTATGCTGTTATAATTTTAGGCTATTTTGCTGTAATCATTTTAAATTTCTTAGAAAGCATTTATCGGTAGTCATAGATTAGGCTTTTAGAAGTGTTTCTTAATTTTTACCCTTAAGCTAATGTCTTGGTGATAGATTAGCTAAAACGGACGATTTTGTTACAGTTTTTGGCGATTTTAATGAAGGTGTTTAAGAATTAATGTATTTTAAATAATGTTTTTGGGTCATTTCAGTTTGCCCGAAAGCATCGCCAGTAGCCATAGATTGGGCTGCAAGTAAGAGATCCTTAATTTTTACATATATGCAAAGGTCTTGGTGACAGTTTAATTACAGAAAAGAATGTGTTGATAGTTAAACATACTGTCAAAATATTTTTGTTATCATATATTAGATGTAAGTTTATTGAAAGACTTTGTAGTTAGCTGCAGTTCAGATTTTAATTCGATAATATTTCTAAAATTGGATATTATCTGCTTATTGCGTAGTAAATTTTGTTGGAAGCAAACATTGTTCCAAATTATTCACATGGTAGAGAACAAATTTCAGTGTAGACAAATTTAAGTTCCTGAATTTGGCAGACTGTTATTTCGTGTATAACAGGCATTCACATAATTTTTTTTTTTAAATGTGATTAGATTTTTATCGAAATATTAATATTTCACACAACAATTTCAAGGCATATTATCGGTCAAAATCCAGTTTTTCACTGTTTTAAAATTCAAAATAAGCTTTTCAATGATGCCAGTTTTATTTCCATGTAATTTCTCTATAATTTTAAATAATTTTTTTAAATGTTTTATAGTACATTTTACAGTAATATATATTATTCTTTAAGCAACTGCATTTGAACGTACGTACGTTGCAACTTTATTGAGTTTCTGTATACACTTTATTGTTTTCAAGCCTTGAATATTTTTATATTATATTTCGCATTAGAAATTCAAATTTTTATTTTAAAATAAATAATTTAATAAAAGTACTTTGTTAGATTGTTTAAAGTCGATTTAAATTGTGCATCTTAAAATTTACTTAAATATATTAGTTACTTCTGAATTTTAACAATAAATTTGCAGCAATTGGATTTTAATAACACAGTCGATTCTATTATAATTTTTTAATCATAAGTCGAAAAATTTCGCTGCTTAAGGCTATTATTTGAAGTTTTTTGTAAAGCTTTTACTGAATTCGTAGAAAATTCTTTGGCGATTGTTTGGTTTCATTTGAAGACTATATGAATTCGCATATGAATTCGAAATATTATTAAACAAACAAACAACAAAAAATTCCAAATGATGTAATTTTTTTGAAACTGTATTAAAATATATATGTGGCTATTTAATTTTCACCAAAAATTTCATTTATCAATATTCTTTCTACAAAATATTTACTTTTAACAATATTTCGATATAAAGTTAATTAATCTTAGCTAGAAATTTCAATTATCGATATATTTTTCAATTCCTACTATTAATTCATACTCTCTCTATGTATGTATGCATATAATTCAAATTTTCAATCGTTAATAAAATATTTTTTATTCATCTACTCAAGTTTAACTATATTTTTTAAAACTTATAATGGATGACAATTGAAGTTAACACAGTTTTTTTAAAATTAATTCAGTAATTAAATTTAGTTAATTTTTAATACTTTAGAGTTCCAGAAGTTTGTAATTAAAAGTGAATTCAACCGGCTGTAACTCGATCGATAAAATGCAAGGATTTCACTATTTTTCAGGTGAAGGTGAAGAATGTGAGTCCAGCTCTTGGGATGAGAAATTATAAAACACCATCAGCTTCATAAATTAGAAGCGAAAGAAAAAAATATAAAACGAATAAATAATAACAAACAAAGATAATTGCCCATCACCGTATATAGAAAGGAAAATGTAAAACTGCAAAGAAATTCGCTTTCAATTTTGCCATTTAATATTGTCATATGTACATATTTATATCAATTGTAATCAGTTAATAAAAAGTAACTAAAATGATAAAAAAAATTGTTGACTTAAGTAAGAAATGACTTAAAATATTTTTTAACATATTATTAAACATATTCTCTATAAACAATATATCAATTTCAGGCAATTTAATTTTAACTAAAAATTTTAACTATTGAATTTTTTTTTAAATTTCCATTAACAATATTTTAATATGAGGTAATTTAATTTTAACTAGAAATTTCAATCATCGATATTTTTTAAAATTATTTTCTGTTAATACAGCTCTCTATTTTTCATTAAAATTATTTCATAGTCGATTAGTCTAAAAAAGCATATGAAGTCGGAATTTTTTCGTGCCACTTTTAAAACTTATATAAGAATTTTATCAAATTTTGAAATTTAATGTAAATTAGACACGTTTATAGGCCAATATAATTATTAACGCTTTACTGCTAATTGTTCTTAAAATTATAATTTTAAAAACTATCTGAATGATTCCGAAATGTTTAGATATTTCGCGGTTGGTCAACTTTAGCGAAATTTCTGAAGTGATGGCATTTCAGTTATGTTCTAGACATTGCGGTCTGTTGAAAACTTCGCCATTGGCTATGATAAAATCCACATTTTTTTTCTATTTCATTGATTATTTTGAATTGCATTAAACAGTTCGGTCGGTTATTAATATCAAATTACAGTTATGAAGGTTGCTATTGAGATATTTTCTTAAAGCATTTATTATTTTTTTGTTTGTTTATCCAATTTAGCGTTGCTTTTTATTGTATTTCCTTACACATTAAAATAATTTATAATTTTTTTTTATCATTTGAGAATATAAGGCTCTTTTGGAAATGGAGTTTGTGGTCTGCCAGATATAAAGATCATAAGTTGTTGGAGACTTTTGTTCATAGTAATTACGGTTACAGAAAACATAAAATACCAGAAATAATGTGAATTTAAATTCTGAATTATAACAATCTTTCTTTAAATCTAATTAGAATTCTGTAAATACATCTGCAAAAAAATTACACTATGAAGATCTATCTAATTTTTCCAAAAGATTCCAAATAATCCGATTCATCAATGCATTTCATGAATCCAATTATGTTTTTAAAAATCCAACTCTCAGATATTAAAATTTATATTCCAAAAAATAAAAATATTTGTGAAGTTTGCTACAAAAGATTTTATTTTTATTATTTTTATTTTGGAAGTAAAAATGTGAGTGCATTTATTTTGTTATCGTTTTCTTTTTTTAATATATAAACAACTTAAAAACCTAATTTTCAATTCATTTTTAAACTGCATTTAACCCAAAACTATATGAATTATTTGAATCTGATATATTTTTAAGGACATTAAGTTGGATTGTAAGGTAATATTTTTATTGATATGAAATTATGGCTTACAGCAATGCTCTCTGAAACGTTACTGTCAATTGTGAGATCATTTTCGTAGAATACTTAAATTAATTAATTAATATTAAATTAATCAGAAAATTTTGCAGTTAAAATTTTTTAGCAATTCAGTGGTATTGATTTTCTTTATTTTATATACCTCAGTCCTTATTTATTGAATAATATATCATAAATGTATATTTTTACATATTATTAACTGCAGATCTTTATGTATTATTCATTGCATATTTTTCAATCATATATTAATTGCATATCTCAAAAATATATACTAACAGCATTTTTTAAAAATGTATATTATTTATGTTTAAGCATCGTATATAGCCAACACAGGCGTTTTATATTCTTTCTCCATTAAAAAAAAATCATAATTTTTGGCATATCAAAAAGTTTTAAGAATAAATCAAACTATTTAAAAGAAATGTTTAAATGGTAGTATATGTATAAGAAAATTCTAATATCATTTCTATCTATAGAGAAAACATTCGATATTATTTTACTGTATATCGTTCGATGGACAGTTAAAAAAATGTTATAATCAAAAGTAAATTGAAAATGAAATAATTTGTGATTGTCCATTGAAATGGCTCTTCTGTAACAAAAAAAATCATTATTTTATAGCATATTTTGCACATATATTGACAGATACAATGTTTTCTTTTAAAGATATGGATTTCATAAGATAATATTATGAAACGTATTATTTAAGAATTATGATTTTTTTTACCGCAATATTAGATTATTGATGATAATACTAATGGAGATAATCTCTAATGAAAAATATTAAAAATCATTACGTTTTTGAATCTGTAATTAAAATAAATACGTTTTTTTTTTGTCAGTTTAATGCAGAAGTTTTAGGGAAGCAGTTAAATGTAAAAGTATAGGTAAAGTATTTTTTAAAAAAGATTCTAAATATTGCATGAAAATCATCTTTTAAATTCAAAACTATTTACGTTTTACAGGATTGCAAAAAGATATGAAATTTAAATGTTTACGTATTACATTATAAATAATAAAAACGATTTATAATGAAAAATTTTAAAAGAAACAGCGATGAACAATAATTAAAAAAATTTTTATTTTGAAAGGATACAAAAAAATCATTTCATTAAAAAGTATATTTATTTTGTAAGCATATTGCTACATGATTTTCTTTTTTGCACGAAATAGCAAAAACAAATTTTTCATTACATGCCTGTTTCTAATATACTTACTTTGATAGAATATGTGATTTCGTTTTCATTTATAGAGAACTAATTTTTAATAGTTTCATCTTTGAATTTATTGCAAATAAAAAAATGTAACTATTTTCTAACTTGAATACGATATATCTACGTCTTAATTTTTGCGAAATAGTCAATATTATTGTAACATAAAAAAAAGCAAACCTATTTCTGCATCAAAGGAGGATCATGAAATGACCAATACTTATGAAACTATAACACGGGCCACCACCCTCACTATTAAGACCCAAAATGGAAAGTTAATAGAACCCACCCGGGTAGGCGAAGCGCCAAAATGATGTGCTGAAAATTGCATACTACGCATGGCAGGACTGTGCGCTACTGTAACACGCCCTTTGAATCAAAACATACGAATATAAATCACTTTTCTAAACCATTGAAATCTTTTACCTTTTATTATGCTCTTCCTTTCCCACAAAGCAAGGAAAATTATATCCTTTGGGAAATGAAGTGAAGTTGAAAATCGTCTGCGTGTGTAATTTTAGAACAAAAAAGTAATTACTTCTTTTATTCATTTTGGAATACATTTATAAGTGACGCAGATGTTTTTCTACTTATGAATACATTAAGGGATTAAATAATCGTAAAATTCTATTTTAATGTAACATTGAGAAGGAAATGGCTTATAAATATTCTATAACAGAAAATTATATCGAATGTTGTTTACACATTTATATGATAGTTACAAAATAAATTCTTCTGTATAAGAATTTTCTCGAAGCACTTTTAGAAAAACTGTACTGAAACCAAATCCAGGGTAAAAGGCATTCATTAGAAAACTAAAGGAAAAAAAAAATCTGTGGGAAGTTGGGAGGGTCAAACAATATTTAAATTCAGGTTGAATTAAATGTCATTTACTGAGTACACTAGCCTCCTCAGTGTGAGAATTATCATTGTCATATGATCTGCCAGTTAAGTTTGTCTAGTATCGCCATTTGAATTAATGCCACTTTCGACTTCCATATTTAAGTTTGCTCTTAGTGAATTGTAAAATAATAAACGGAATAAAGGTAAAAATATTAGGAGCTCGTTGGACGGATTTTTGTTCTAAATATAAAATTCTCTCTTTGATTGTATTCTAAACTGAAGTGTGTGCAAACCCATAAACTGAAACAAAATAAATTTGGTGTATATTTAAAATTATATAACTAGCTGCAATGAAAAAGCAAATACGTTTCATTTTGAATTCAGTCGAATTTGTAACTTCAAATGTGGTCGATATGTTGATTTTCAACAGAATTACTCATTCGCTGTAGTACAGTAATAAAAAAAACTATTGAAAATCACCAGAAAAATAAATAGAATTTAGAAGTTTATATATTTTTTAAATACTACAGTAGTAGCAAAAAATTTCGGAAAAACTGTTTATGAATTTTCCTTTTTTCATTAAAAAAATTGATGATTACTTTTGAAGCATTATTACAATAATTGTTTCATTATATGTAAGATTTAGAATTAGCATATGCTAGGAAATCAAGAAATTGGAACAAATTTATATAAATACTAACGTTTTATGTATGTGTAATCTTAATTCGTTTAATTTTTCCTGTTTTCATAATGGTTTGGACTTTCAATACCAGTGTATTTTATTTACCTGTATATGTGTGTGCGTACATTTTACAAAAAAAAAAATTATTCCATATAAAGAATTTATGTACTAACATTTTAAATAAAAATAATATTAATGGTTAATTCTAAAGATTTTTTTTTTGAAAACCTGTCTTAAAAATTATCGCACAGACTGTTTTTTTTAAAGTTTGTATATTGCAAAGAAATTATTAAAGTGTAATCTATATACCACCTTACAAAAATATAATAATCTTTTATTGTTTTATATTTAATTATATATGTTTCCCTTCCATATTTTAAAACAACTTTCTTTCCTTCTTTTAGGCATTATGGGACTAAGAATGAAATCTATCATTTTACTGGTAAGTAGATTATTTTTAATGTGTAACTGAATTCTTATCTGTCTAATTTGCTTTAGTTAAAGAAAGAGGAATTACTTTAAATCCATACTTCTTATTTGATGTTCATCACATTAATTGATCCCTTGCTTTGCATATCTGATTTAATTTCATATTACTAATTTTTATGAACAAAATCTATCATCGATTGTTTATTTGCTGGTATGACAACCGTTAGATAGTTTATGAAAAACTTGGATTTACCATTTTATCTCAAACTATTTTAGTAGAAATATCTTAGTTAAAGGATAATTTTTATAATGTGCTAAGAAATAACAATCAAGTATTTTCTTGATTATTTATTGCTTAAATGGCAGGTCTTTCCGAATGGGCAAAAAGAGAGAATTGTTACATTTGTTAACCGTCAAAGGATGTCTAACAATACGACATTTAGATGGCTGATAAGCTAACACAAAAGATACTTTGAATTGGCAGATGTTAACAGTCATTGCACGTGACGTGACGATTTATCATCTTTTTCTTTTTCTAACAAACAATATCACAAAGCGGATCTGACCAATTGGTAAAATTGCTGTTTTAGTAGTTTTCAGCTGTTTTAGTTTTTTGAAGATTATTTTTTTAAATTTAGATTTTTGGACTTTCTGTTTTTTAATATTTATTATTTTTAATTTAATTATTATTTTTTTATTCATTATTTTTTAAAAAATTAATTTGTTATTCATTATTATTACTATTATACATCTTCGAAAAGAATTTGTTTTATTTGCCTGAGAAAACGGAATCATTTGCTTAAATAAAAAAGAATTCTTTATCTGATTATAATCTATAGCTGTTTGCTTCAATAAAAAGTAAATTCTTCTAATTTAAAACAAGAATCGTTGTGTTAATATTATTTAGTTAATAAATGTTTGGATTTTTATCTTTGATTTTTAAATTGCAATCGATGTCCATGTGCACATAAAAAATCGATGTTTATGTGCACAGTTTTATTTATTCACATAATCAGACGATTTCTTAATTTTTGGAACTGTATTTCGAGACCCGACTGCAGAAATTAAAAGCTAGTTTTTAAATGGAATATTTGTTTTAACTTATGTAATTCATGTTTGAACCATATAATCCATAAATTCTTTTGATAATTCTAAGTCATTTTATTTCTTGGATTATTTTGAAATGATCGAATGGAAATACAGTATGCATTGTATCACAATAATTTTCACCCTGTGAATTCGTAGACAACGAGAATATAAATAGAAAGAGAACGTCCGAAAAGATAACTATTTTTATCTTAATTTGGCCCATATTAACTTCATTCTAAAATGTTCTCTTATTTCCTGATCTGATTTCCCCTCTTTTATTTAATTAATATAATAGAAGCTCTGCAAAATTACTGAAATCCACAAATTTCCTCACTTCTAGTGAAGGGATAAAAATTTGCTCGATCTAAACAGATTCTTTTAAAAGATTCATATAATTCCCTCATCTAAATCGACATGTGCAAAGAAATCCCTATCAAAATCACACAGTATATAATCATGGGAATAAATATCTTGATTTCAGTTTTCTCTTTTGCTCTTGTGTTGCGCAGTGAACGGATGTCAGTTTTGTACATACTTGTACATAAATTATTCTCTCCGGGATGGAATAAATGTGAAGTTTAAAAATTCAAAATGTCTTCTCTGTTTTAGGTCACGAAGTTGCTTAAAAATGTATATATATGTATTGTAAAATGATGAATTCAGTAATAATCCTATAAAAATCTTAAAAAGTGTAAAATAAGATAAAATATGTACGATAATTTATTATTAGTTCTTCAAAATTGCAAAATTCGTTATAAAGAAAGATGACCAAAATTTCTCAAAATATGATAGAAAGAATCGATAAAATTGTTCTCAAAACAGAAATATTAATCGCATATTAAAATAAAATACGAACATCTTTTTGATATAAAATAATTATGCGTGAAAAAGTAAACCTTAATTTAAACTACGAATAAAAAAAACTCTTTTAACATTTCATATATTTACGCATATCTTTTTATGTAATATAAAAAATGCTTGCATAAAACCCGAAAGTCAATACCCAATTCCATTTTAGAAGAAAATATTCTTTAAATTTAAAATTATGATAATAAAATATTCAATTTTTTATTCATATTTTTTCATATAATTATTGAGAAACTCAAAAAGGAAACATCCATTGATATCTGTAATGAAAATAAAATAAAATACTTTAAATTTCTCATCACAAAGTTGGTAATATAAAAAGGTTTGGTAATTTACACAGCTTAAACCTTGTCTCAGCAGGGGGCGCAGCCTTCTACACTGATAACTACTTCTCCAGAATGCACATATCGTATCTTTGCTTCCGAATTCCATCAAATTAATTCGTTGAACAATATTTATTTAATGCATTTAAATAATCGTCTGCTTTTGTAAGAGTGAAAACTGCGTCTACTGAAGTGAGAGAGGCGCGCGTTTATTGAACCTAAATTAACTCACGGAAGTAATCAGAGAATTCGAGTCATCGCTCGAACTCTTCGATGCGATTCCTGGCTGCGGAAGGGTTTCTTTTCCTTTTTCAAAACTATTTGCGATAAAGTTAGCCTACAATTTTAACAACAATGTTAGATTTGGTAAAGAATGCTGTACATTGATTTTTTCGTCTCATGAATTATTTTGGATTCTCATGACAACTAGTTTTCGTGGAAGATTGAAGTCAAATATTTTTACCACTTTGGAGAGAAAGGTCTTAGATTCGAATCTATTCATGTCCTTCGAATTGTGAAATTATGTAACTGACTTTTATAATACTGTAAAATGAGTTTGAATTTGGTCAAGAACAGTGGGTGTTACTCTACTGTTTTCTTTTCTTACACCGCAAATGAAGATCAATTTCCTATCATTTTTATAAAACTTTTCTTGTAAAAATAAATCCATATTTTTTTTTAATATGATGTATTATACGTTTCAAAGAATCCCATCTTTCGTACTTCACAAATTTGTGTACTTCATCAATGCAAAGTCGTGAACAAATAAAAAAGAAACAGGAATAATCATCTAAAAATGGCTTTATAACTTTCTAAATAAATTCGGCTTTTGAACTTTACTGTTCTTAATTCATTTCAAGTTGAAAATATATCAGACGGGATTTATCTAATTTAATCCCATGACCTAGTGTGATAGTATTAGATACAGAGATTCGAAATTAGGATTCAGTTGATATTCGATTTTGTTTTATGGGGTATAGAAATATTTGTTGACAACTTTTATTCTGAATTTCTGAGTCATCTATTAATATTGTAGTATTTTAAATCTGAGCTAATGCTTATATTTATATGTATTGGTTTGATTGTACTAAGCCCTAATTTTCCTGTAATTATGATGCAGTACATTTTTTTACTAGAAAGGTTATTCAGTTTTACCTGATTTAATGGGGGACTGATTTTTTTTCGCTTCAAAGTAATTTTTATTGTCTGATGGGTATCAGTTCCCGCATTTGTGCTGGGAGTAGCAGCTGATACTAATACGAATATGATTTAAAATCCAGATTTGGCTTGTTCTGAAAAGTTATCGATAATGATATATTGTTGACCTTAGATATGATGGTGATTGACGGATGGTTAATAAGAGGAAAGGATTTGTTGAGACTATTAGAAGAACGTGAAGTTATCCACTGCCATAAGCATAATTACATGGTTTTAGAGAACAATAATGACTAGGGATGAAATTCTTATAAGAAAACATCATCAATGGATTTTTCAAATGCATAAGCATAATTATATGTATTAGAGGATAGTACTGACTGTGAATGAAATTTATAAATTTAAAAAACATAATGAATGGATTATTTCAGTGGTATATGCATAATTATATGCATTAGAGGATAGTTATGACTTGGGATCAAATTCATAAACTTAAAAAATATAATGAAATATTTTATCTTCATCAAGGTCGGGCAATGATTTAGGCTATATCGACCAAATAGTTTTTATCGGACTGATATAGCATCAATTTACAGAAAACAGAATTGGATCGAAGAGATTACTAAGTATATATATAGAGTCCAATACTGGTACCGTGTATATGATAATGTTAGACTGTACCAATTTAGTGTATTTGATACTTTTCATGTATGATAAAAAGTATCAAATTCTTATACTAATATTCAGCCTTATTCGAAACTCTAAACCAGGGATGGTGAACCAGTGGCAAGCGCGCTATTGATGGTACGTAACACAATATTCTGGGCACGTCGCCGAGAAAACGGTTTGCCTTTTATAGTTTGCAAAAGAGCTTGAATAGAACTTCATTTGATGAGCTGAATTTTTCCTGATTCGATTGGTTGGAAATTGAAGAATTTGAAATACAACTGACTGATTTTTAGTCTGATTCAATCTGCATTCAAAAATTTATAAAAACAAGGGAAAATTTGGAATTGATTGAAACAAAAAAGATAACAAGCAATATAAGTAAAAATGCCAGTGACGAAATTTTGGAAACATGAAATTCTATTCCAGATATATTTGACACCTTGAAGAAGTTGCCGTCATGCCAATTTAACCATATTTTCCTCTACCTATTCCTGCGAGTCATTATTTTTGGAGAATTTTTTATTTTATTTTAATGCCTTACTTTTAATTTACTAATTCTTTTAAAGAAATGTTTTTAATTTTGCCGCATGTTAATCGACAGCAAAAAAATTAACCTTGTTTTCAGTTCATTTCCTTTTTCAAAGCCGGTAAAAGTTTAAAAAAAATCAAAATATAAAATGAACAATTCTTGAATCTCCAGCAAATTCTTCCATTTCTAAACACTGCGCCGACCATAGCAAATTCGCAAAACAATAAAGCAGCCCGAAGGGTTGAAGACGTCGCGAAAACGCCGGCACGAGCTTGAGTCATTCCCATTCCACCTTCATTCCTTTCCGCAAGGGTGGTTCTGAGCATTCGGAAGAAGCTGTGGGTAATTTGTTCCTCGAACGTCGAAAACTGCGACTTCCTAGAAGTGCAATCAATACCTGGTTCGTGCTTCGATTCCACGATTCCAACCGGAATTCGCAGCCGCGTTTACAGAGAACATACGCACAGGCTGAGAATTTATGTGAACAACAGGGTCAAGGTTTTGACTCAAGAATATAAGGTTCGAGTGGTTGGAGCTTTTATGGTTTAAAAAACACAAAGGACTGAAATGGATGTTTAATGTTCTTAAAGCGTAACCAAGAAAAAAAAATTAAAATCTAAACATAAAATGTTAAATTAAATATACCTATTGTTATATATACAGATCTGAAGATTATATATTTAGTTTCGCAGCCTAAATTAAATATAAGGAGAAGAGATTTTATTGCCGACACGCGATGTCTATTCTGAAACTTTAGGATACGCTAAAAACTTCAGTTTAGTTTTTATATTTCTATTGAGATGTTTGGGAAATCTGGGATGGTTTTTTTTAAAAAAGGAAAGAAAGCTGAAGATAATTTTTTTGATTCTAATCGTGAAAATTTTATTATTAAAATAATTAGTCAATCATTTTTTGGTTTGAAATGGAATTCCATCATCCACTTTTAAAGAAGAAGTTGACTTATTGATAAAACAAAACTACTAGAGGGATTATTTAAAATCCTCGAGAATGTTGAAATTTGCCTCCCCTTAACAAATTTTGTATTAAGTGAAAGATATAGTAGTTCGGAAGGTACTATGGTCTATACGGAATGTATATTTCCCATCTTATCCACTTATTTCTGCCCGGTAGCAAAGATTCATGTGGGTAAGATACATTTATTTAGCAAAGGTACGTATATTTAGTTTCGCAACCTAAACTAAATATAAAGCTGAGGGATTGTCTTCCAGATACTCGATATCTATTCTGTGCTTTTACTCTATAAGGAAGACTTTATAAACCAAGTCCTTTATCACTCATATTTTTATTGGGCTGTTGGAGGAATCTTAGGCAGTTTTTTTAAAAAAGGAATATGTTAACAATAATCTTTTTTTACTAATAGTAAAGCTTATTCCATGAATTTTGCATAATTTTATCATTGGAATGATTAGCCAGTCTTTTTTATGGAGGGGGGGGATTTCATTGTCCTCTTTTAAAGAACGAATAGGCTTATCTATAAAAAAATGCCCAAAAGGTTGTTAGCAGTCCTCGAGAATATTGAAATTTGGTCCTCATTAACGAGTTTTGAATTGAGTGGAAAAGATATTAGTTCCAAAGGTGATAAGGAGCTTCCGAAGTGACTACAAGAAAGGTTTTTTTTTCTTCTGTGAATTCCATCATTTCTTGGTAAAAAACAACCTGACTTATCGATAAAAAATGCTTGAAAGCTTGTTTGCAATAATCGAGAATATTGAAGTTTTCTTTCCGTTATCAAATTTTGCACAAAGTGGAAAAGACAGTAGTTCAGAAGGTGCTATACCAGGAATATATGGAGAATGTATTTGACATCCCATCCAATTATTTCTGCCTGTCAGCAAAGATTCATGTGGGCTTGTATTATGATGCAGAAAGTATAATTTTTACACTTTAACGTTATATTTAAACTAATAAATTGTTTAGTTAAACAACAGCAAATCTTAACAGACAATGCCTCTTCAATATTGTCAGTAACAGAGTTTAGCTTTAAGAGAGTGAATGTAAGGGATAAACACAATTTTGATAGTAGATAGGCATATAAATTGGAGAAAGTCCCTCCTTACGGGAAATATGTTTTAAAGGCTTCTGCAGTGATCAGATTTAACATCTCTATAAATTACGGGAAAACGATGGAAATACCCAAGAAGCCTATCATATGCAAGTTATCATTACGACAAAGTTTAAATGTCATATGCCTTCTGAAGCATAATAATTGTCTCTTCTGTTTAATGTCTTGTCTCAGCTTCCGAAGATAAAAAATCATTTCGAAACGTCTCATTGAATACTGAATGGCAAAACAACAAGCAATGTGAAAATTGCTCAAAGCTTATGTTAGCAGTCATGGTAGTCTACTTGAACAATGGTATTTCTTTCAAACCCTGAATTTAAAATTTTATAAGCTACGATCATCAAAAACAAAAGTCAAGAAAAGCATCCGGAGTCACATTAAATCTATCAAACCATTAGGATTTATTATTTCATTTTCCTTCACTGAGGTAAATCGAATCGCCTCAAATAGAAAAGTAATTATGGACAAAGTTCATATTGCTGTTAAAATTACCGACAATATGTAAAACGCACGTATTCTGTAGAATTCTTAAGTATTTTTAGATAAAATATGAAATACCAAAATTATTTGATTTTCGCATTTCCTTTTCCTTGACATTTATATGTAAATATCTCATATTTGGTGTAGAATAGCATGGCCTTGATATAGTATTCAATAATACAGAACCTCTATTTAAACTTTTTCATTCAAAATATGTTCGGAAAAAGGGAAGCTATGCAAAACAATGTTTTCATATTTTATTGGTTTTTTTTTTCATTTAATGCTTGGTTAATATGTAAAATATTTATTATTTCACCTTTGCCTGAAACTGTAAGCAAATAACGATTTTACGCAGTACTTGGTTTCGAACTTTACCAGTAATGTATATATTGTACAGTCTTCATGCAAAATACACCATTGGAATGAAAAAAAAAAGTTAAAGCCATAACTAGATATCTCTTTTTTTATAAAATATTTTATTAAAAGAAGAATTCAGCATTTCAAATATTTTATAATTTTTCCAGACATGTTTTTAACTAAAAATTTACGATCACTTTTTTGAATCTGACAAAATATTTGTTCAAAATTCGATCAAATCCAAGTATATGGCAACAATGTCGGTGGTGATTTAATTTCAAAATGAAACCCAACATGTCTAAAATTTTGAAGTCCCAAATTACTATAATCATAAATCCATATTTACGAAAAGGGGTGAAATATAGAATAATCCTAAACGAGGTTATTCTCCTCGGAAATTCAAAAATTCATTATCGTCTGCATTCTTGTTCTTTTTGTATATTTATGACAGAAAATAAAAATCATATTTCAAATGAAATAAATTTTTAAAATTCATATTGGCAACTTACTGAAACCTCCTAACCCACAGATACAACAGCAAAAGGGAAGGTTATTGGGGCATCAGAGGTGATACATTAACTTTTAAACATTAAGCGGTTAAGAATTTCCGAACAAAGAAATCGGTCGTTAAGAAAACAAGCAAATCGAATCACGCTAGGAAAAATTGCAATTTTATCTGTATATAAAAGCAAGAGTTGATTTATTTTTTTTGCTTCAGTTGGCACGTCCTTGCTTCAGAATAGCCGAACAATCTGCCCCGAATTTAAAGAGCAGGTGGTCTGTTCTTGCTTTAAAGTAGAAAATAAAACAAGTGTGGTCAGAAGATTTTTTTGTATTGTCTGCACCAAATCAAAATTATTATTGAAGCTATTGAAGAAATATTTCAGAAATAAATATAACATTTATAAAGGTGCACTTTGCTGTTAGTTTGTATCAGGAAATGAAATTTAAAATTCGTCTATTTTAGTGATTACAGTTGAGTTTCAGAAAGTTCTATCATTAAAAGTGTATTTTTGAGATAATTTAGGTTTTGTGTGTTATTGGAAAAGGAAAATATTGTTTATGTTAAATTTTTTTTTAAATATCTGATTCAGAATTTTTCATTCATTTATTTTTGTCTAATTATTTATTGATTTACCTTTAATAATAAACCAAAAATATTTTAGCTTTTGAAATTATAGAAAATTTTGCGGTAATGGAGATTTTTATTTTGCAAAAATAAACCATTTATTTAAATTTTTTGAAATCAAAATTTTTAAGTATATTGTATTTAATTTCTTCATACTGAATAGATTATAGAAAAAAAATGTAATTTGCAGAATAACTTTAAAAAATGCTTCAATTCTAAAAGTATAACTTAATGCTAATTGTGTAACAAGTTTATTTAATTTTCTAATTGATACAAAAAAATGAATTTATCGGCTGTTATTGAGTTTTTCAACATCCCCTTGAGAATGTTGAATCAAGTAGAGACCAATCCAGAATAATTTAACAAAATAAAAACTTGCCTTTAAAAGTTCGTTGGGAAATCTACAAAAAACAGTTCTTTGACTCTCCGAAAAAAAGAGAACCAATGAAATAAATTTTAAAAAGAAGAAATTACTTTATAACTAGATTGAACCTCTTTCAGTTGTTGATAGGAGCAAACCATTAAAAAAAATCATATAAATTTGAAATCTGCTATCGCAAATTTACACTATTAAGTCCTTGTTTGTCTCATTAATTTAAGTCATTAACCATTTTAAACCAGTTTGAAAGAACTTCATGACTATCAGACTAAACAAGCATCGATATTTAAAAAAACGAATGCTTTTGTGCTTTTCCAATCGGTTGAACTTCAAAACTTTTTCTCGAGGTCAGAATTTTATTTTATTTATTAATTTATCTTGCGAAAATAAAGTTTAAAGTTTAAACATGATCACGAGACTACTGTATTACTCAATAATTAATTTCTAGAAAAAGGATTTTTTTTTTTTGGAAGGGAGAAAATTGTTTTCCATCTCAAAATCTTTCAAGCCCCAAAACTTTTTCTGTCTGAAAATTAAAAAAAAAAAGTATATATATATAACTTCTTACAACCTTATCCTTTATTTTCTGCCCATGCTTTAAAATCCCAAATAAATAGAAACAATAGAAACAATCCTTCGGCATATTATACAAAAACTGTAATTAAATAGTATTTTTCTCGGCTTATACATTGAAATACTTCTGCAAAACAAATATAGCTAGAATCAAGAGACTTGACGCATCTTTTGATTTCAAATTTTAATATATCGTGCGTATAAATAATGTTCACGTAAAAATTCATCAAAACTAGAGTTCCAAATATTTTTTTTCTTGCTGTTCAATCTTCAACAAAAACAGAGAGAGGCACCTCTGCAACTTTTTTATTTATTGTTCGCTTCCTCGCATAATTAGCGTCGATGGGAATGGTTTTAATGGGCAGCTTTACCCGCCAAAATGATTAACTGAATTAATTAACACTGTTAATTTTGTATTGTATCGAAATTTTTCTATGACGGAATTCGATATTTTTGGCAGAATCGATTTATTAGCTTATCATTAAATTTGAAGTAAAATTTTATAAGATTCTGATAATAATTTCAAGAGTTATACAGTTTTGAAAAATGACGCTTCTAATGTTAAATGAAACTACATACTTTTGAAAAAAAATTTCGTTCACTTAAAGAAAGCTCTCATTTTTCATTAAATCACTAAATAATAACACAAATTTAATATTTTTAATAAGTTTTTAATCATGAAAGGGGGGAAAAGTAAATAGTAACATTGTAAAAATCTTACATGGATACTAAATATTTCTAAATTCAAAAAATTGGGCATGTATCTCAAATAGGTTTTGAAATATAGACAAGATTTGTGAAATTCTCACTGTCGGTTTGCAACACCAACTTTTTGTGGGACCGTATATAAAATTTATTTGTATTTATAGATCTACTCTTCAAAAAGTCGAGCTTCAGCGGCAAATATAATAACAAAGTTAATTAAGTAATAAATTTATTATTTAACTAACTGAAACGATACATTTATTATTTTCAGATGAGAATATTTTAATTTAATAAATTATTAGATATATAGTTCCCGGTAAATTGGCTTTTTTGTCGGAGATTTTAGTAGGCAAAATTAAATATATCTCAAGAACTACCATGAATTTCTGAGCGAAATTTCATATACATGTATAAAAAGGCCTGCTGAATAGAATTATCCAAAAAACTGAATTTTAGTTTTGGGAAAATTTCGTGATAGTAGTTAATTAGCCATGCTAATTAACTCGATTTTAACCATCTGTCGATAGAAATAAACCAATCCCCTCGGTCCAATTTTGTGAAGATTCAACAATAAATAAAAAAAATTACACAATTGTAACCTTTTTTTGTTGATGATGACTGTACTTCGTATATGAGAAAGCAGAAAATAAGACGTAATTCCTAAAAAATCAAATAGTTCATTTACAGTTACACATTTTGAGCAATGTTACAAAGATCTTTCACCGCATGTAAAATGACCGCGCAATTTTTTAGTGATATGAACTAATACTTAATAATAATATATATATAACATTAAATAACTGGATTCTATCAATCAAATTGAGTTTTTTCTGTTTGGATATTGGATATTTATCTCAACGTTCGACTTTTCAGATTTTTGTCCAATGGGAAATCGAATCTAGATATACCTGGAGATAAAACTTTCAACCTTTCGTCCGCGACAGAAGCTGGGAAGACTATTTATCTCAAATAATCTCAGTTGAATGCATTTAAACTTCTTTATTAATGAGACATAAACATGTGATTGTATCCATCTGACCACATATAAACATATAAGGTTGTTCCTATTCACACACATCCAGACGATTACTAACTCACGAATTTCTTTCGTAGAGACAGAAAAAAAATATATCTTTCGTGCCCAATGTAAAATAAGACTGAAGAACTTAGAATAGGCCTGGAACATGTAAACTATATGGAAGATTTATACAAATTCCAAAGATTCAGTGGACCATGTCTTGTCTAAAATTTTCTTTGTTTTAGTAGTTGTTTACATTAAAGAAGTCTTTCATGCAAAAACCTAAATTCTATTATGAATTTACGAATTCTTGCCTTTGAAAGTTGATGGATAGAGTAGTTTAGGCGTTTTGTCTGTTTTTTTTATTTATTTCAATTAAAACTCACTATTTTGATTTCAAAAAAAGGAAAACAATTTCTTGAAGTAAAATTACTGCTTTTCAGCTTAATGTGTGGATATTGAATTCTTATTTAGTTGAATTTAAATTGCAAAAAAAGTAATATTTTAAGCTGATATTTTGTCTCACTAACTCTGAAAATTTAAGTTGTTTAATGTCGTTCTGCTACATATACTTATATGGCGTTAAATATATATACACATATGTGTTGTTAAATATGTATACATATATCTGTCGTTAAATATGTATACATATATCTGTCGTTAAATATGTATATATATATCTGTCGTTAAATATGCATACATATATCTGTCGTTAAATATACTTATTCTGCCAGTGCTTTTAAGTGGCACATTTTATTTTTAAAACATTTCCCCCCTATTCTACGCAATTCATTTGTTCAAGAATGCAGCAAAAATTACATTCAGCCTGGCCTAGTGGTAGCGCGTCTTCCCCTTGATTTGGCTGTCTAGGGTGCGAGTCCTGGTTCGTGGTGATTGTTCTCTAATCTGAGTTCTATCTGTGAAATATGTGACCCCCCCCCGCAAAAAGGGATTGTGCAAGCAAATATGCGTGTCATTTTCATATCAGTGAAAAGTCATTCTGCCCCCGGTTGCTCAGGGACCTTGGCCCTCTGAAGCTACTGCACAAACTTAACTTAAACCACTGACAGTTCGTTTGTGCCATAAATAACAACGGTAGATAAAATAGCCGTTATTACTTCATGGTATATTTCAAAGTTTGAAAAAAATAGGCACTCTATCGCATTTCAAAAAAATTTGAAATGGTTTTAAATAGCGATGGTTCATTCACTTTTCTTCTGTTAACGTACATGAATACTTTTATTCTGGTCTCAAGAATCTTGAAACGCTAGGTCATACAGACTGGGAAATACGTTACCTGTGACCGCTGTCAGACGCAAGCACTTCTTCAAAAAGAAAGACATCAAGTGTGTGGGTTGAAGAAGTATTGCCTCTGGCAGTAATTCAGCGTTCAGAAAGGTCAAGGGAAAATCCTCCTTAATTGAATGTAAAATCAAATTAAAAACTGTCAAACATTTTTGCATTCTATTGATAGAAATTGTCATTAAAAATAATTTTGAAGTAAGTTACCGCTTAGACCCAAGCCTATATATGGATGTAGTAAAAAAGGTTTCATATTTCTATAATTCAAATGTTAAAACTAAATTTCAATAGACGAGAGTCAAAATTATTTCAGAAATATTTATCATAAATTTGAAACTGTTGTTAAAATTAATCTTTATTAACACAGCTGCAAAGAATATGCATTCATTAAATACAAATATCATTCCAATTCTAGAATCAAAGTTACAAAAAAAAAATAATACATATCCAAGATAATACGAGGTATTAAGAGTGCTAAGTAAGCTAACTTTTAATAACTAGATTCTATCTATAAATTACGTGATGAATCATGGATTAAAAGCCATCGTATAAGTCTACTTGAAATTTCCTCGCATATTCTTGAAAAAAAAAAAAAATTCTGCCTTTCCTACTCATAAAACTGGGAGTTTTAAGTAATGTCATGTATTATCTTGCATGGTATTTGGCGGAAATCCAGTATTGTTGCTGCATTTATACTAAAAGTATCCATTTATGAAATACTTTTCATCAGTCAATTAAACCACAACTTTTTACAAAATTATAATTGTAGCTGATATGTTTAAAATAGTGAACTTCATCGAACAAAAATGCAAAATTCTATATTCGCAATTCTTTCTTAATGTTAAACTTTTTGAAAGAATAAAGTATTTCTATAACTAGAAACCTTTTGAAATTTGGCTAATTATTATGGATATTATTGTAATGCTGCATTAGTAGTAGAAAGCTAGATATGACATATTTTTAATACTGGGTTCCCTTTTCGGAAATGTATTTATAGAATTTATTTGCATTTACACGCATGCAAAAATATACACCAAGAGGCGATCAATTGTTTGTCTTATTTGATTCAAAATTTTATAAGTATTTATAGTTTAGATGCTGAACATGTGTATCAAATTCTATTTACGTAGCTTTTTGCGATTTACAAAGGCTATGTAAAAACTAATTATCAAGTTCACTTATAATTGAACAAACAGACCCTTTGAGGATTATTTTCGTTTAAAATTTGACAGATATCTGCAAATGTTGTCGTAATTCAGATAACCAAATTTTAACTGTATAGTTAAAAAATATTTTTAAATTTTGTCGTGTTTTTAGATAGATAGACAGACAAAGAAACATAATACCATTTTTTAAATCCCAGGATGTTTAAATATTCGTCAATATCTCGAGGGTTTTTTTTAAATACAATTACAGTATTTTTTTTACAATCATAGTTTTTTTTTTACAATTGCAGAATTATTTTATAATTACAGTATTTTTTTTGTATATTTTGTATACGATCGTAAAAACTGACAGAAGAACTTTACATAGAAGTTTGATAGATCTGAAACTACTAATATGTCATATATTTGTAAGTAAGTTCTCATTGCAAAAGAAATTTTCAAAATTTTCTTACTATTTTTATATCAAAATATTTTCAATATTTTAGTGCTTTTTTCCCCGACTTCAGCGTGGGTTTTGATGTACAAAATCTGTTTTTATATCATTTTCAAATTCATAAAATAAGCCTTTGATAAGACAAGAACAAAGCCCAAATCATTATAAAATTACTAGGGTTTCGAACTGGAAGTTTGATATTCCTTTAAAGCATATTTAAGTTTCCTAAATATTTGAAAATAATTATTAAATATTTTCTCTATTTCGCCGCCTTTAATAATGATTAAAATTTTTTTGGAAGTTTAAAACTGAAAAAGTACACATGTTGTTAGATAAAGATTCATATATTTTTTAAATAATAGCTACCGTCTGGAAATGGAATAAGTTACACTTGCGAAAGCAAAACTTTGTTTTCACTCCTAAAAAATGGAATTTTTATTTTTAAAAACTGGATTTATCGAATTTGAAATATTTTTACGTTTTAGCTTTATAAGAAGTATCTTGATGTTTACAATTTAGGATCAAATGATATATATTTACGATTACGTTTTATAAAATATCTTTAAGCTGACAGAAATATAATAACAGCTATTTCTTGTTTTGTTTTATATTTTTCCCCTTTTAAGTCAATATAAAAAGAAAATTATTTTCTACCGCAATTCATTTATTGACAAATAAGGTTACTTTCATTTTATATATATATATATATATATAAAAGGTTTAGGGAACAATAGTTACAAAACAAACTAGGAGATTTCTTTAGCGAAGAATGCAGTTAATGCACAATTTATAATTTATATAATTTTTTTTAATACTACGATTTTGAAAATGCAGTTAATACACAAATATTAGAAAAACTAATGCGTATTTTGGACACCTGTTTTGGGTTAATTAAAAAAATTAACACAAAATGTAGCTGTTGCTGTTTTTTATTGCACTTTACAAAACCGCTGACATGTCTGTCTGCGATCTAAGCCACATGAGTGTCTCTTATTCTCTTAGCAGCGCCAACTAGGGTCTAGAGTACGATTTAGCTACTTCATGCCTCTCATTTGCTTGCACAACCCCTTTTTACAGGAGGGTCCATTGACATATCTCGCAGAAAGAACAGAGGAAGAACAACCATGCCCGAACCGGAATTCTAACCCAAGAAGCCCAGATTACGGGAAGACGAACTACCCTTATGCCAGGATTCTGGCAAAAATAACTCTAATTAAAATATCACATACCGACTTTCATAGATCTAAATAATATTTTTAAAATGCTATGGTATTTAAATACTTGTGAAAGTACAGATAGAGTGAAGGTCAATTCCTTGGAGGATTTGGTTTCTAATTTGTTCCATATTTATAATCTTAAATCTGTATACCAAATTTTACTGCCTTAACTATCTACTACTTGCAATTACCGTGTTAATTTATAGTTGGATATTCGTACTTTCACTGAGTAGATTTCACTATTTAAAAAATATAGCGTAAATGTTATGCTCCAAATTTCATCCATTTGGTTCACAGCTAACGTGTTTCTGGATAGAAGGACAGACATCAAAACATAATTCTAAAAAAAAATCAGAGTCAGGAAGATTTGAAACATGAAGATTCGACATAACGTAGTATTCGAATATTTTTTGGCAATTATGATATTTTTTTCATAATATACTTCGCATAGGAGAAAGTAAAATATTTAAATACTCGAAAAGATGTTTGAATCAAATTTTTGAGGGGCTATCCAAAAAAAAAGTTTACAAGACAAAAGGAAAAATGCGTTATTAACAATAGACCCAGTATATAAGATGTAATTAAGAGACATATGTGGTAGTCTCTTCTCTACATAATCACCAAACGTTGATGCATTTATCATACCACTGGACCAATTTGTTTAACCTATCTTAGTAGTAATCAGGTTCATGGCTATTGAGCCAATTCTAGCCACCTTTTTGAACGTCACCGTCTGATATGAACATTAGTTCGGATAAATGTTTCATCAATGCAAGTAAAAGGAAATAGTCACTGGGAGCAAAATTGGGGCTGTATGAGGGGAGGGCTCCAGATCTCCCACCTAAACGTTTCCAGCAATTTCTCTGGTCGCTTCGAAAGAACACCATTTCGACTCCTGTTTTCTACTTACTCTTTGCCACCCGAACACTTCAATGGTTTGTTTGTGAATTTTCTGTTGTCGACACATTCTTTGTCCATGGAAATCGTATCACGGTTCGCACCTTTATGCGAGACCACTTTTCTAGATGTCTTGCCATTACTGTCACTGTTTCAGATCACAGTATTGGCATTATCTTCTTAAACTACTGGTCTAAGATAACTAGAGCCATCTGTTTCAACTTTGGGTAATAATAATCCCACGCACAATTTCAACTTTGTAAGTACTGCTGCTTGTAATTTTTTTGGATCACACTTCGTTGAGAAGCAATTTGAATACTTAACTTACTTTGGTTTTAGATTCTCGATTCCAAAGCATTAATTTTTGAATCTCTATTGCAAATTTTGAAAAAAAAAACAAACATAACTAATCAATACTATATTTAATTAACAGATGTCCGGCAAGCGTTAGAAGTTTGAAATATATGGAATTTCATATAGCATTGCTATGGTTTGAGTCCCTTAAACAGCATTTGCTTATTTTAAAATACGGATTATAATATATCTTTTAAAATTCTTATCTGTTTAATAGCAAGTAATATAAAAAAATTAAATTCTTACTTAGGTCAACAAAGAAAGATTTGATTTGAATTACTTTTTATTAAATAATTTTCAAAAATATATTAAGTAACAAAAAATTATTGATTTTCGCAAGAACTGAGCTCGCATTCACCTTCACGTGAAAAATATTGAAATCCTTGTTTTTTACCGATTGAGCTACTGCTTGTTGATTTCCACTTCCATTACAAACTGCTAAAACGCTCTTTAAATTATTAAAAATAATTTAATTTAATGAATGAATTAATATTTGAAAACTGCTAAAACGCTGTTTAAAGTATTAAAAATAATTCAATTTAATGAATGAATTAATATTTGAATTAAAA
>JAPMOQ010043613.1:1046838-1102447 GCA_026543055.1 Argiope trifasciata | reverse complement strand
ATAAATATACACACACACACACACACATATATATATAAAAGAGAAAACGAAACTAAGTATGGAAACGGAACTATAAATAGGAATCGAAACTAAAAATTATTTCATATTCGAACAAGATTAAAATAAAAAAAAACAATTTAAAAATTATTAAAAAATTATCATTGTATTTAGAGAACGCTAATGCTGCTACTATCAAAATACAGATGAGTCTAAGTAAATTTGAAATATATGCAAAGTAAAAAGGACTACAATAGAATCATAATTATTAACAAATAAAAAAAAGAAAATATCTATCAAAATTTATAATAACCCGGTTGAGTGGTATGGGAATTAAGCATTGGAGGTTAACAAGGAATCTCCTGTTTAATTCCCATGCATGCTTTGTCCTCAGTTTATCGATCCACTGAAGAGATGAAGGGCTTAATCGACCTTGTTCGTCCCGAGGATTGAATCTCGATTAGTGCGAACTATGCCACAGGGCGATAAGGCAGGTTCTGAAATAAATAAGTAAATTAATCTTTACCAGAGTCAGAAAAATTCTATTTGTTATTACATACTTGCAATCTATTTTCAATAGAAACTAATCATGAAATCATCAGACATGAAATTATTCGATGTAAAATACAGAATTAATGCTCTTAAACTTGAATTTATTTATTTATAGTTAAAATATGTGCTTAGATTTTTATTAACAGATTTTATGTTTAAGTAACTGTTCTGAGTAATTCTTCTGTTGCAAATAGGTAATTGGTAATTTGTTTTAAATGGCAAAATTGTGATAACTTGTTTTCAAGTGAAGATCAAAGAGAGAAAAAAGAGATTTAGCGAGAATATTTTAGATAAAAATATTCTATTATTTCCTGATCCTATTCCACGTTATATACTTAATTAATTCAAGAAATGCACACATTCAGTAAAAAGCATGAAAAATAACAAAATTTGAAATATATTGTGAGCGGTTTCCAACAATTTCAAAATCCATTCCAAAAAATTTCGCAGCTTGAAAATTGGGTTAAATTTTTTCCATTATATCTGACAACAATGAATTATATGTTGCTGAGCTATTTTATAAATTATCTGTAGTTAAATTCATGGTATTAGCAGTTAACCTTAATTTTGAGGTACTCAACTCAGAAAAACAAGCCAAGGAAGGCAAAACGGAAAAGAAAATCCTTTTTTTTGAATGAAATTGAGCGATGTTGTAAACAAAAAAAAAACTTTAAAAAATCCGTATTCTTTGGAGTAAGACCGAGAAGTTTTATCGAGGTAATAACGGAGTCTGCTGGGTTTCAGTTGATAATAGCAGGATTATACAAGACAGACCCATATTACTTAACACGTAAGTTGTGTATGAGTATGATTTTTTTAAGGTTGTTGTTGGCAAAATATGAAAAATCAACAACCTTCGCTATTTCGCATAGATAAGAGAAATGACTTTCGCTTTTCCCTCTATCTAATTTAATCACTTACAAAATACTAAACATCTGTGTTTCCAAGATGTTTCGGTAGGTTTTCCCCAAGATTTTTAAGGGAAGCGAATGGTATGTATGTGGTTTCCATATTCAACCGTTCTTTGTATTTCGAGTCGGAAATAATATAAATACAAATTTCTACAGCAGATTTTTTTTATTATAACCATATAATTCACGAGTTAAGAAGGTATTCTGTAAAGCATTTACAAAATTTTGATATTTTATCTCATTCTACTTTTTTTAATGTAATTGCGGTTTCCGTTTTTTTTCTCTCTCGTATATGAAGAAAAAAATATTGTAATCGTCAAAACAATCAAAATCGAGATTTTGACTGATTTTCACATTTCATACCTCTAAGTCCGAAAACCCCATCCGTTGTTGTTTTGTATGACACTTGTCATAGACAAGCCTCTGACGAGATCATCTATTTAAAGCCGAGAGAGTGTCTCTTGTTTCAGTAACGCCATCTTGGGGTAGGAGCACGATTATGCGTCAAAACCTCTTTAACGGGGTGGTCTTCATTAACTCAACCACAGATCGTTGTTTAAACCTGAATCAGAGAACGATTATCTCTGATTGAGTACCCCCATTGGCATTGCCTCAACTTAGAGGCCGTTTTGACCGATAGATTGTGACTGCAGATTCATACTTACACCAGCACCACATGTGCGAGGAGTCTTTGACTGTTGGGATTCGAATTAAAAACCTAATGGATGCGAATCCAAAGCCTTACCATTCAGGCTTTCCAGGCCGGAAAACCACATTTAACATTAGATAGTTAAAATTTGGTACACAAATTTAGTACGTGAAATGTATATCCGTTTCAAATTCGGAACCAAACCCAATATGGCTGTGACGGTCTTTTTTTAGATCAGGATGTTCAATAATTCAAAAATGTAACAAAATAGGTAAATGAAATCTGGTTCACAATTTTAGCATCTTCGGTAAAAAATCTTATCACATTTTGTACCAAATCTGAAAAGAATTGACCGTCTGTTAGTATGTACTTTCGTTTGCATTATAAACAAGATAACCCAACGAAAAATTGGTTTTAACAAATTAAATTTATTACTAATGATAATAAAGATACCGTTTCACTCAGAGCAGTAGCTTCTGAGTGTAAAGATTCTTGAGCACTCCTGTCTTCTAGATCACATGAAGATGATACTAATACATTCAGCTGCACAACCCCTATTTACACTACACTCGCATCCCTTAGGTTGTGAGTTCGAATGCAGTCAACTGAAAACTTTCCATGTTTGTGGTGATTGGCGTGCGTATAAATCTACCATGGTCACAAATTCCTCTGTGTCGAGAGTAATACCACTGCAGGTACTGGTTCAAAGGTGATCGTTGTCTGATTCAGATCTAAATTACTGTCTGTAGAAGAGTGTATGAAATGCATGAAGGAAGTCCGCCGCACAAAAATGTTTGAGACACGTGAATAGATAAGTCGTACTCTTGGCGCTACTGAAAAAATAAGAGACGCTCACTTGACTTAAATCGCTGAAAGATAACTGTCAGTAGGGCTGGTAAAGTACCATAAGTCATAATAACAACACAACACCCTTTTTTACGCGGAGTCTCATTCACACACTTAACAGATAGAACACAAGACCAGAAACAACTATGGCCTAATCAGAAATTTTGGATGGTCAGATCACGGGGAGGACGCGCTAACCCTAAATCAGGTTGCTGGGAAATTTAGTGTTCGATTTTATGACTTTATTTGAAGTTCTATTTCAAATTTTTTCAATCTTTTAGAAAAAACGAGTCCTAAATACATATAAGATTTGTGGTACTTGTGTATAAAATGCATCCCAAAGATTAATTGCAACCTCCCCCCCCCCTCCACTAAATAACGCTTCCTAGATTTAAAGAAAATGCTACAATTATCCTAAAAATCAATCTCTTTTAGATATCGCTCGTTAGTACCATATAATTAATAGCAATTTATATGTAAAAATAATAATAATTTATATGTAAAAATACTAGCTTTACTAAGACTCCACAATTTATTTTTCTAATTAAATTTTTATAGAATTATTATTTTATAAAACATCTGGAATTTTTTAATTTTGCATGCTTTATTTTTTCAGAAAGATTTTTAATAGCTTTATGCTATTGAGTACTTGTAAAAATTACAGAATTAAGTAAAGAGGAAAACTTTTACTGTCCTATTGTTTAATTTATGATACAATTCGTTCCTTAAATTTTTATCATTATTTTCTTCTTTTTATGTTTATTTTGTGACATCCAAAGTTGTATTTCGAGTTTTTTTCTTGTGATGTATATTTAGTTTAATTAAATCGATACATTTCTTTATTTGTTTTTATAAATATAAAAGAATTGCAAAATCATTTTTTCAAAAATCAGTTGAGATGGCTGCCTTACACAATTTTAGACATCGAAAATATCAGAAAAAAATGATAATAATTAAATGAAGAAATAATTTAATCGCTTTGCATTTTTCAATTCCTATTATTAATTAGCACTCTACCAACAGTTATTTAGTTATATATCTTGTTGAAATTTTTAATCTTTAATGAAATACTTTTTATTCATCCACTCAAGTTAATATACATTTTTTAAACTTATAGTGAATAACACTTGATGCTAATGCAGTTTTTTTAAATATTAATTCCTTAATTAAGCATAATTAATTTTTAATACTTTAAATAGTGTTTTAGCAGTTTGTAATGAGAATAGAAATCGCTAGGCAGTAGCTCAATCGGTAAAAAGCGAGGATTTCAGTATTTTCACATGAAGCTGAGGAATGTGAGTTCAGTTCTTGCGGAAATCAATCTGTTAGTTCCTCTCACAACATATCGATGGGCCATGTTATTTACACTTCACACCACAACCATTTTGTTAATTATCTCTACTATGTTATTCCACAAACTAACCTAGCCATGTAAAATTAAACAAGCCAACACACTTTTACTGCAACACAACATATAACAACAACAACAAAATAAAAAAATAAAAAAAAATCACGCATCAACACATAGCGTCATGCGATTGCATTGAGTCCCGTGATTACATTGAATCAATCGGGCTGGATGAAGAAAGGCCAGCCGATGGAGTATTCGTTGGGAGAACCTGGGCATGAACGCTTATAACCTCCATTCCATCATGTTGCTAGGCATAACAAACTATTCAAACATAAAACAACTATGTTTTGTTAGTATTGTAACAGAAAAAAAGCATTTTAAATATTGGTAAAAGGGTGACTTAATTAGGATGGGGTGTGAGTAATTAATTAAATGATAATATTTGAGAAATTTTAAGATGGTTCGAATTCGATAGGGAAAGGCGTGCCAGCACAATCATTTTTGATGCTTGATAATTATTTTGATAATTGTTTAATAAAAAGTAACTAAAATAAAAATTATCTTCGTTGACCTAGGTAGGAATTTAATTTTTTTTATCATACTTGTTTACAAATATGATTGTCATAAAAATGCTATAATTGACTAAAGCGATAATTCATTAGTTAATTCAGTAGTTAATTCATTCAGATGATGATACGTTTGAAGGTGGTATTCCCAATGTCCTCTATAGTTTACAGCGAGCTCATATCTGCTCTCTTCCCTTTGAACTGTCCATGACAGCAAAATTACGACCTAAGATTTGGAAGGGCATGAACCAGAAATAAAAAAAGAAAACAATTTAAAACCACATGGATATCAAGAACTTAATTTGAAGAGCCCGTATTATTCGACCGTCTACCTCTTCTTACCCTAATTTGCATGCATCTTACCACATGCCCCACAATCAACTCATAAAGTAATGTCTTTATCAAGGCTTAGAATGGGAAAATAAAAAAATACTTGTAGACCATTTCGTGGAAAGGCCCATATATCTCCTCGTAAAGTCTCCTCAGAATTTCAATGAAAGGCATTTATACCTGAGTATTATGTTGATTTCGTAAAGCCAATTCAGAAAAAGAAAAAAGTGGTTCTTGGAATGTTTGTCCCTAAACGGATACGTTGCTCTCTATTAATGAATATAATATTGGTGGTAGAGAATTAAGATGGAGTTTTCTTGTTCATTTTTTAATGAGGTAACGATTTAAAAAAATAGTTATTTTAGTAATGTATGTCTTGATATCAACTAATTTAGGTTTCTTCTTTTCATGCTGCAGCAAATGATGACTTCAATCTATTGTGACTGAGTATATAGATATTTTTCAAGTAGTAATTTTATAATAAAAGATGAAGCTTTCTGTACTGTGTTAGTAATTACTAAGTAACTCTGATTCCCTAGAGTCATAAAATAATTTAGTAATTTTTGGAAAAATGTAATAAAAGACTCATATCATTATTATTAGAGTGTTTATCTGTGGCGAAATTCAAGAAGGATTTTCCTGTAATTTAGATTATTTTTGCTGTTGTTATTTTTCGTTTCCGCAAACCGTGATTTCACTCGTATGCAGTTTCTTTGCAGATGAAAATAAGGGTGAAATTAAAGAAAGTAACGATTGTAAAAAAATTTTTCAAAGGAACAATTACTTTTTGTATCAAAATTATTAAGTAATTTTACAATTCTTAGAAAATCAAAATAGAAAGTTAATTTCGCAGTTCTTAGAAAAATAAAATTAAAAACTAATTTTATTATTATCAGAATGTTTTTCTAAGTTAAAATTCTACAACAATTTTCTCATGAATTAGATTTTTTTAAAAAAATTTCCCTCTCATTATACTATGGGTTTGGTCGACTGTAATACTTTGTGGAACAAATTAAGAGTGAAATTAAAGAAAGTAAGAAATGTAAAAAATTTTTTCGTAAAATTATTAACTTTTTGAATCAAAATTATTTTACAATACCTGGAAAATAAAAATGAAATTCTAATTTTACAGTTCTGGGAAAAGTATAATTGAAAATTGTTATTTTAATTGAAATTTATTAAAATGTTTCTACATGGCGAAATTCTACAGCAATTTTCCCATGATTAATTTTTTTCCCGTTCCAGCAAACTGTGATTTCAGTCTGCTGTAATTCTTTGTGGATCAATATAAGTGTAAAACTAAAGAAAGTAAACAACGCAATCATTTTTTTTCCAATCAAAGTTGTATTAACCATTCTTTTGAATGAAAGTTACTAAATAATTTTACAATTCTTTAAAAATCAAACTGAAAACCAAATTTACAGTTCTTGGGGAAAATACAATTGAAATTTAATTTTTTTTATCATTAGAATGTATTTCTATGACGAAATTCTAGTACAATTTCTCCATAATTAAAATTTTTTGCTCTCTAGTAAACTGTGACTTCAATCTGTTCAAATTCTCCGTGAACAGAAATAACTGTGAAATTGAAAAAAGTAAAGGATGTATAATCAATTCTCTTTCTAGGCGAAATTGAAGTAGCAACATTTTTTAATCAAAGTTTTTAACTAGTTTTACAATTCATGGAAAATCAACATAGATTAAAATTAATTTTGCTGTTCTTCGAAAAAAATAATTGATTATTATTATTATTATTGAAAATTATTAGAATGTTTCTACTCGGAGAAATTCTAGAACAATTTTCCCATGATTAATTTTTATTTCATTTTATATATGTTTCGGTTGAGTTAACTTTGATTTCAGTTAACCACAATTCTTTGTGAACATAAATAAGTGAGAAATTAAAGAGTAGATAATCACTTTTTTTTTCAAGCAAAGACAAATTAACAAATCTTTGAAAGTTATTAAATAATTATATAATTCTTGGAAAATTAAAATAGAAGAAAACTAATTTTGCAGTTCTTGGTAAGAGATAATTGAGAATTAGTTTCACAACTTATGAGAAACCGAAATAATAATTGATTTTATAATTTAAGAAAGGTCCTTTTATGCTGAACTTCTTCCTGTTGATTTATTTCGGTCATTTAAATTTTCTTTTCATTTTTTTTTCAATAAATTATTATTTCAGTCCATTGCAGCTATTTGTAAATGGAAAGAGATAATTCGAAATTTATATGGTCATGAATTGTAAGTCTTCATTAAATTATAAATTTTGCTCATTATAATTGTTTGTAATTGAATTAACCATAATTAATATTAAACAATATTTGATATTATCATATTCAATTTTATATGAAATAATATTCCACTAAACATAGCTGTAAAATAATTATACACTTCAAAAGAAAGAATAAGTAATTATTTTTGCAATTCTAGGAATGCTCGCCAAGTCGGAATTCTTGTAGTGTAGTTTAACTTTTATATTTTACCTATTTTTCCTGCTTTTCGTATCTTCAAAATACAACGTATTACAAATCGCGACAGTATTTATTATGAAAACCTCGATGTCGTTAACATAAACCACATACTTCTGAAAATTAAACAAAAAGTCGTAAAATATAATTTCAGAAGTCATAAAGTGCTTCTTGGAACATGAGAACTGAAAACAATGTTTGCAATTCTTAGAATGTTTATGTGAACCTAAGGGCTAAGAATTTTTGATTGCGGATATTTGTAATGCAAATTCTTATTGTTTAAAAAGCCTAGTTGAAGGAAATATTGAATTTATTAAGATATCCATATTAACTCAAATTATTTAAATTCTGCAATAAGATCTTTTTAAGGTTTAATTCTCAATAAACCACAGTGCTACTTTCTGATGTTACCAAGTACTTTTTCTGATTAAGTCTTCATAAAATACAAAAGCTTCGGAGTCATTATTAAAAAATAGTTCACTATATGATTCTTTACTCATTATTAATGGTAGAATTAATAAAAAAAACATTATTAAGTATATTATGCTGCCCATTTAAAATATATTTGTATTTATTTTAAATTGTTTCCTGAAACGAAGAACTAATTTATAATTTTATTATTATAATTAATTAAAACATTATTGAGATATATCTTAATAAAACAATTATTAATGATACTTTACTCACTTTAAATTTATTCTTTATAGGTATCTGTGATTCTAGAGCTCTCAGGAGGTCAACTGGTGTTGAAATCTAGTAAGTTCGTGAATTAATTATAAATTTTATTTGTTTCCATTTATGTGTTAATTTCTTGATTTATGAAATTGCAATTTTTAATGATTTAAATGAGAAGTTTTGCTGTTCATTTTATCAAAATGTAAAAAGTTTTAAAAAATGCCTCATTTATCAAATTGTAAAAATAGAAGTTAGGACTTTCACATCCAGTAATAATACAAACCAAAAGGGCATGGATATTCTTATTCATGCAACATTACAGATGGCGGTGGGCAATTCTATTTACTGGTTACCCCATTGACTTTTGTAGTTATTAATCTCGAATTGTGAAAAATATGTGAACTAAACATACTTTGGCTCCGAGATGAAAATTTTTAACTTGTTTTTCCGATCTTGTGTCAATATGTGATTTCTTGTGAGCTGAAATCCAATTACCATTATTTATTATTTGCTTTATCTACAGAAATAGTGAAAATATTTGGCATACCATGATACATTTTAAGTACTATAAAATTATATATATTTAACTCGGCACAGCATGCAGACAACGGAAAACTATTCTAGATATTGAATACTCCATTTAGTTTTGTTATTATTAATCTCTTTTATAATAAATGTATCTTCTATCAAACTTTTAAATTAAAACTGATAAAAACGAGGGATATGAGACGGAAATTTTTTCTTATTGGTTTCTAAGATCATATTCTTGGTTGCTATATAAGCATCGTAAATCAATTACGAACTTATTCCCTGCTTCATTAATACAAAAGAGAAATTATTGGACATAGGATACCAAGTTATTTTTTTTATGTTCAATAAAATTTTAAGACCAACTTAAGAATTTTACTTATAAAACCCATTTGGCGAATTTAATATGTTTTATTCCTTTTTACACCTTCAATATTATGTTACGAAAGAGAGAAACGTTGTTAAATATAGCATATTCTGATCTCTTCTGTCTCCAAATTTATCAAAATAAATTCGATCGATAATCATGCAGTTTCTGCTCCTGGAAGTCAGTCAATTCCATATTTATATATTCATGTAAATTGTCAGATATACATTACTGAATTCTTTTTATTAAAAACAAAATCTTAATCGTAAAAATTCATCCAAATTTGAAAAACGAATTTTTGACGCATTTGTAATATTCAATTTATTTATTTCTTAATCGATTATGTAATAAACTATTTTCAGAAGAAAAGAATAGGAATAAATTTATTATATTTTTTTCCTCAATTGTACACTATTAGAATAACAAATTACCGTGTTATGCGAATCAGGAATTTCCTAAAAATGGTAATTCGAACAAATTACGAAACGCGCGAGTTAAAAGCGATGGTCATCGAAAAATAAATGATTCAATGATATCAAATTATGACTCATACGAGCTGGAATTCCAATAGCATTCGCAGTTAGAAAACACCTCGCCTGAGTTATGCAGATGTTCAAACACGACGGAAAGCGCAGCCAACCGTTAAATGAGAATCTCTTGCCCTGTGAAGAATGCGTGATGAATTAATCATTTTGTGATGAAGCTTTTATCGGATGTTTTGGTTTCAGTTGTTTGTCGAATATTTATTGAAAACAGAGCATTGGGTTAATTGGTGAATGGGCTTACAAAAATTCTGAATACTTAGCTTTTGATTAAAACAATTCTTAATCGTATGCCAAATTAAAACAACCAAAAAAAACTAAGGCACAAAAATACTATATTTTTGTTCAAAATTATATACAATTCCATTCAAATTAGAATCAATCAGTAAACCAAACACAAGTTGGTAGAATGAGTAATTATTATTACGACCAATTAAATCGTTCCGCATATGACTAAAAATTTTTTAAGTAAAGTGCATGTTTGATTTAAATTTAATTTAAAACTAAATTAAATTAATTTCAATGTGTCTCTCGTTCATATATCTGCTTAAAAAATTGTTATATTTTGTGTGTGTTAACAATATTAAGAAAAAAGTGTTTATCAAAAATGAAAATTTCTAAAGATAGTTTTTTAAACCATAAAATCATACTATTGATTAGGAATTCATTAAATGCAATCAAGTTTTTCACATTTATTTCTGAATTTATTTATATACATAGGCTTTTTTTAAAATGCAATTTTATGAGTTCAAGTACCTGCGAGAATTATACATCTATTTTTAAGAAAAATTAGTTATCCTTCCCAGTTATTTACGATAGACTTTACCACAGAACAATATCATATCCCTACACTATCATTTTCCTTATTAATATCCGCAGCTAAATATACCTCATTACAACTTTCCATCGAACGAAATCCGAAATCTGGCCTCAAATACTGATAATACGTTGGAGGTCTTTAATTTCTTTTGACAGGTACATATTTAATCTTGAGGCATACCTTCCCCTTTCTACCTTTGAAGCACATCCTCATGGTTACTGAAAACTGTAATCTTCTTGACAAAAATCCACAACGCAAGTTTGGCGGAGCGTTGAGTCCTTGCAAGGGAGTGTAAGGTTCGCTAATTTCCACCGCACAAAAGAAGTCGGGGTTTTTATTTACGATCGACTGTTTTTTGACCGCGGCTGTGGCAACGGTTTGAGAGGAAACACGTGAATCAGAGGAAGTTTACAATCTTGACTTCTCTATTTTTTTATATGACCTTTCTTCGCGTTTATTGTTCGGTGAAGAAATCCGAATAGGTTATTTGGTGGCAAGTTCTATGTCTGGAAGAATTATCTGCAAAATGGTAACGTAGAAGTAAGGAATCTTTATAGAAAAACTATTCTTTTTGCGAAGGATGTAGCTAAAAGTAACAACTTTAACATGCATGGAATCATGGACTTTTTTTTTCTGTATCTCCTCCACCCCCACTCATTTCCTTCTTTTTTTTTCTTTTTATAGCCTCATTTGACTTATTTCTAGTGCCGAAATCTTTTATGAGATTGTGTAAGAAGACGTTGGAATTTTCTTTACAAAATTTCACCATTGCAAACATTAAATAAGGTTATTTAAACAAGAGGGAGTTATGTTCCCAAAACATTCTCACTTAATCTCTTATAAATTTGACATGCTAGAGAGTGTTTTGCATGGCATTGGCGTACCATAATTAAGAGATATTAATTTCTCTCGTGAATTTACAATTTTTACTGGATCTCTCTTAATACCTTTGGTCAGCTTTTTTTGTCTTTCAATCCCTAGCATACAATTAATGATATTCAAAAATTGTATGTGTGTTTTAGATGCTACTTTTGCAACCGGTTGAAATAAAAGTTCGACATTGAATTAAAATAATCACAAAATCTCTTACCATATTTGATGCATTTAAGTCCATAGCATTTTTGAATTATCGTACTTACATGCTTCAGATTGACGGAGGCCGACAATCGACCTTCTGTTGTATTTCGTTCAAAATTTGGCAGGTGTTTACACTGTAGATGGTAAATCTATGAGATGAATCTTATAAACGATGATAAAAAAGTTTACAAAGTGAAGGAAACATGCTTTATTAACAATAGGCACAGAATACAAATGGTAGTTAAGAGAAATATGTGGTGGTCACTTCTCTACATAATCATCAAAAATATTGAAGCATTTATCACAATTCTGGTCTAATATGTCTCACCCGTCTTAGCCATAATCAGGTCCCTAGCTATCCATTCAGTTCTCGGCGCTTTTATGAATATCATCATCTGATATAAACCTTCTTTCGAATGAGTGTTTTTGCAATACTGGGGAAAGGAAATTGTCACTAGGAGCCAAATCAGGGCTATATGGGGGAGTGGCTCAAGACCACACACTTAACCGTTTCCAGAAATCTCTATGCCCTCTTCAAAAGAACGGCACCCTTTTGCCACCTATTGTCTACTCATTGCTCCGCCTCCGTACACTTCAGCGATTTGTCTGTGAGTCAGATGAGGACACATTCTTGACCCGTAGAGATCGTATCAAGACTCACACCTCTGTACGAGACCACTTCTCTAGACGTCTTGCCATTACTGTCGCGGTTTCAGATCCCAGTACTAACACTATCTGCTCAAACGACAGTTTTAGATAATTAGCACTATCTGTCTCCCCAACGGTAATGATATTCCCATCTACAATTTCTACTTTCCAAATACTGCTGCTTGTAAACTTTTTTTTTTTTGCATCACCACTCCTATTTATTTGTATTTGTTTTGTATTCACTTATATTCGACGAACTCTCTCTGAATAGATTTTACTCAACATTGGATAGAAATCTGTGAATATCATGTAATTACCGGATGCCAAATTCCAGTAGTCTAGCGTAAAGCGTTTTTGATCTGTTTTTGTTCACAGGCAGACAAACGGACATTTTTCAAAAATGTGTTTTTTGCTCTCAGATGTGGAGTTTCATCAAAATCTCAAGTTCGAAATTTGACGATTCTTCTACTTACTCTATACAACGTATAGCAGAATGTAATTAGAACAATTTAGTAATAGAAATTGAATTAGAAGACAATGTTTACGTTACAAAAATTTAATCAGTACAAACATGAAATAATTTCATTTAAATAAATAAATAAAAAGGTTTAGTAATAAATGTAGAGTATTCAGATATAATTTATGTAATTTTTATTTATCTATTTCGTTATTCAATATTTAGTTGGTTATTAGTCATTTACATTGGGGAAATTAAAGATTAAAGATAATTTAAGCTCAATTTTTCTTTTTCTAATTCTAAATTTGTCAGAAATAAATAATATGGAAAATTTAAATTAAATTGCTACCTAAGTCAACAAAGAAATTTTTTATTTTAGTTACTTTTTATTAAATAATTATCCAAAAATTATTAAGTTTCGAGAAAGTATTGATTTTTACAAGAATTGAAAATCGCATTTTTTTACATTCACGTAAAAAAAAAATGAAATCCTTGCAATTAACCGATTGAGCTACTTACTACCTGTTGATTTCAATTTTCATTACAAACTGCTAAAACTCTATTTAAAGTATTAAAAATTAATTTAATTTAATGAATGAATTAATATTTGAAAAAAAAAAGACTGTATTAACATCAAGTTCATCCACTACAAGTTTAGTATAAAAACGTACAAAAAATGTAAATGCTGAAATGCAATTATGTGATGAATTTACATAATTGCGTTTTAATAATTTGAAAAATTTTGTTTGTGAAATTATTGTGATAATTATTTATTTGATAATTCCCATCTTATACTTGCAATATTTAAATAATGAAACTTAATTTTTACAATTGTAGTTAAAGTATTGCCACCTAAAATCGCCATTAATTATTCAGATAAGCAATGACTCATTAAAAAAATCCGTTATTTTTTCATGGAAATATTAATTATTTGTTAAATTGCGATTTTTAAAACCCTCCATTATTCAACTTATAATTGCGGTGATAATTTTGGCATATCGCTAATTAATATAATTTCAGAAGCTTATTTGAAATGAATGTATAGTTAAGAATCTATAATCTGCTGCATTTGGAAGGATTATACAATTTGTTGAAATCTTTGTTCAATGCCAAAAGTTGTAGTGATTATTTACCATGCATGGTTAATTAATCTTTATTAATTGTTATTACGGTTAATGGTAGTTTAATATACTGGCGTTAGGGTTAACTAATTATTATCAATAAAATACTATAATCTGCAGAGTCTGGAACGGATTCATAAAATTGTTGTAACCTTTATTTAATGCCAAGGCTTTAACTCGAATTATTTACATCCAATTTGCAATATAAAGTCTGGAACGGACTATACAAATTGTTGTAACCTTTGTTTAATGCTAAGGATTGTACTCGAGTTAATTATTTACATCGAATTTTCAATATGAAAATAACATTAATACCATTGAATACGACGACATATTACATTCGGCCATATATACATGAATTTGAAGAAATAAGGATGATATTTCTACGAAGTAAGACAAAATTATGTCATCAATTAAACATAAACTTTTTATGGAGAAATTGCGAGAAATTCCCAGATAAACCACAGCTGAATAATAGAATAATAAAACCAACTGCCGTGTATTTTGAATTCACATAAGCCGATTCACTCTTAAGTGGCGAATTGCTTGGCGTTACATAGCGTCAATTACTCATTCTGATCATTCGCGTTAGAAGCAGCAGATTTTATTCATCGTTCACTCTTTTTAAACTGCTTCCCATTTCTAAGAAGACAGTTATGAACATGAAAACAAAGAGTTTCACTTCCAAGCTTCGAAGAAGACGTGAAAACCGGAATGACTGTAATTATACAGAGATAATGAAGAAAGTAAACATTTTTTTTCGATCTACTCTGTTGGCCGTTTTATGATTCTTCAAAATTGATCGATGGTTCAATTGCAGCAAAGAAAAGATGATGTCTACGTGATCGGCCATCTATTTTGATTCATGAAAAAGTCGTCAAAGGATAATTTATATCAAGTATCATTACTTGGAATCTGGCGTCCACTGAAATTTGTAGTTCTCGTGTTCCACGAAATGATATATTATTTCGTTTCTTGATTGTTTTAATGAAAGTTCACGTCAACCATTTCGTGTTACACATTGTTAATGAATATAATACAATGATCAGAACAACAGCAATGCATTGGTACACCTTGTTTGCTTTGATAGAAGAGCGTGATTATGTGTGAAGAAGTTCTATTATCTTTTATTGGCGTAAATGCTTTAGAAAAGCATTACAGATTATTTGAAGTCCCATCAAAACTGCTGTGAAAAGAATTTGGGGTATCAATTTGTGACCGTTTCTGGCTGCTGATTGCATGAGAAAATCAAAGATTGTTGTAAGTCAAAGCTATCAAGTAGAATTCTCATAACTTGGCTTTCATCGAGGTTTGTTTAACACTATATTTAAGTTAAGAATTATATAGAATTAAGAAAAGTTTGTTAGAATAATTTGTTTTAAAAATTTCTATATCCGCTTTAATTTTCACGTAAATAGCATTAAAAGCTTAATGCAAATGCAACATCTCTGCAAAAGTAATACAAATATTAGTGTGAAAATTTCCCTTAATGGGAGAATTTCAGAGCTCCGAAACCTGGAGTAAATTTTCTTAATCGGGAACAATGGTTCTTTCTATATGAGCAACTACTAGATTACAGTAGCGTGTCCAAATACATTTGAGTCAAAGTTTATGGAACGTGGAGATTTGGAATGAGTCTTGATTTATAGTGTTAAAGGACAAAATAAATAGTTTGTAATCAAATAGTCTTATAAAGGAAGACCCAAAATTAAATCGGAATTTAAATCTGCCGCAATTCATGCAATAAAGTGTTGGCAATTCTATTAAAAAAACATTTCACAATATCTTTTACTTAACCCTAAACTGTCAGTTGTGAAGTGGTTTTTTAATAGGATTGACAACACTTTATTTAAGGTTAGTAAAAATGGAGTGCTACACGATAGAACGCGTTTACGCAGGATTTGAATTAAAGTATTTGAATAAAAATCTAATGTAAATTTTGAAAAATCTTTCTACACTGACTTACTATTTTACCCAAAAAGTAACAGTCTAATATGGTGTCTCTAAGTCAGGCGGTGTATCTTGTAAAGACGGTTTGAATGAATGCTATATCATGTGCATCAACTTTTTTGATTATCTCAAGTGGTGTTAAAGGTAAAATACATCCGAAAATAATGAGCCAATGGATTAAATATGACGATTTAAGATTTTTTCCTTTTATAAAACAGAAAAGATTTTAATAAAAATCTAATTAAAATTTTGACAAATTTTCTATATTAAGTATCTACTACTCCAAAAACAACCATGTGCCTAGATTGGTATCTCTAGATCGGACGGTACGCGTTATATATATGGTTTTAGTGAATGTTATATCATTTACATCAACTTTTTTGCTTATCTCAAAGGCTGGTAGAGGTAAAATTCATCCGAAAATAATGAATCAATGTAGTAAAAATTGCGATATAAGATTTTTTGATTTTATAAAACCGAAAAGTATTTTAATAAAAAATTTGAAATGCAATGGATTCTCTTGAAAATTGAATAAAAATTTTGGAAAACTTTATGACATTGAGTTACTACTGTCCCAAAAGTAGCGAAGTACTTATAATTTGGCCTCTCTAGGTAGGACAGCGTGTCACATAAACATGGTTTGAACGAATGCTATATCACGTACCTCATTTTATTTTTGTTGCTTGTTTTAGATGTTTATGTCGCGATGGTAAAATTCATTCATAAATAATGAGCCAATAGATTAAATACTAAAATATACTGCCGTAAGATAGTTTTCTTTTTTCTTTTTATAAAACGGCAAAGAATTTTAATACAAATAGAAACATCAATGTTTTTTATCTCTTTTAAATGAATTGAAGCTGTTACTATGCATCTTTTCGTATATCAATTAAATCATTATTGTGAGGGCGTTGTTAAATTTAAAGCTCATTGTAATAGGGGAAAAACTATAATCACAATGTATTTTATGTCTCCTTTGATGTTATTAGACGGCATTTCACGTTAAATAACAACAATCTAAGCATTTAATCTCTAAATATATATTTGAAAGGTCAACATTCACGGCGAATGTTCAACTTGGATTCTTTAAATGCCAGGGCGGTCCGATTAGACTTCAGTATAAAAGAACAACAATATCCGACATCATTCTTTTCACTAAAACGAGTCATTTCGGCTGTCTAATGATACTGGGCACAAAAGTGCCTTTTATTTTTTGCATACAATTACTAGGGCATTTTTATTTGGTATTTTATTATGGTAATCACAGGTAGTTCATAAAAGACTGGGTGGTACCGCAAAAATGTTTAGTACGAAGCTGGAGCATCCCCCCCTCTTGAATCGTTTTGCTTTTCCAAATGAAAACAGACGAATGGCGTTTATTTTTATAATTAACTAGCTGGTACCCGGCGCGTTGCTGTTGCCAAAAAAATAATATTAAGTGCAATCAATCAATAATTTGGCAATGTTTGATCCAAATAGGATGAACAGTACGACAGTACACAAAATACGAACAAATATCTCTTTTTTATATATTAGATTTGTGTATTCTTTTAGGATTATAAAGCTGATGTTCTTTCAGAATGGTAATGAAATAAACTATTTATTGAATCTCCTGATTCATTTAATATTCGTTCGGAATTTTCTAGCTTAATTTTAGAAAATGTGATTAAAATATTTTTGTTCAAAATTCATTAAACTTAGAAAATATATTTATACCGCAAAATCGTTAATATAGTAAAAAAGATAATTTTTTGAAAATTAAGATTGTGCAAAATTACTTGTACTATAATATTTTTGGAAGTTACTGGGAAAAATGTTAACATTTAATTAAAATTTAAACCCCCCCCCCCAGGATTAATCACCCAAAAATTTTCTCGCGTAATCTGTAATAAAGTTGTAACTTCTGAGAATGATTTGCATGACATTTTTGTTCAATAGCTATATAATATCAAAGTTTAATTTGGATTTAGCATTTCTACTGAATCTATTGTATCTCCTCGGCGAGCTATTTGGAGATAAAAATAAATATAAAAAAACAGATGCGTTTGATATACAGATTTATTTTAGATAATTTACTATGACTATAAGAGACATACAGACAAACATTCATTTTTATTTATATAGATTAATTACTAGATTTGTAGTTAGTTTTTTAGAAATTGTTATGTATTAGGTTAAATAAGTGTATTGCTTAAATGCAAAGAATTGTTAGTAAAATAAATAATCAAAAAATGGATTGATTATTTGATTTTTCATTTCATAATGAAGGAATGAAATAAATTTGAATGAAGTAAATGAAAATGAAATATGAAATAAAATAAATGAAATAAATTTGAAGAATCTATTGGCGACACTGAGATCATTCTTTTAATACGCTAATGTTTACAGTCAGACGTAATATCTTTAATTCACGATTTGAGTAATTAAGAGATTGTTTAAACCCCTCTATAAAGAAGTCCAATGAGCTAATAATTTATAAAATTATCAAAAATTATACATTGAGTTATAAAATTTCACTTCAAAAGAATTATTTTAAAAAAATATAGCGTGTTTTTAATTAAAAATTAAATTTTAATTTAATTTTTTTATCGTCATCAAAGCATATTATACAAAAAATTAATGATACATAATGACAATGATAAAATTAATGATAAATGATGATAAGTAGTAATGTGACTTTTGTGATGAAAAATTTTTTCAAAACATTGTATAGAACCACTGGGTGTAGAATTCTCAAGAAGTTACTCCTTGGGCAATAGAATTTCACTAAGAAAAACTTATTTCAGATTTTTTTATTGACTTTTAATTAAAGATTAATTTAAATTTAATATCTTAATATCCTCAGAGTATGTACCAAAAAATTAATAATAAGTAATGGAAATAATGAAACTAATAACAAATTAATGGTAAGTGACAATAATTAATAATGTGACTTGAATGATTAAAAAAAGGCATTCAAAAGACTGCCTAAAACAGTCAGCTGGATACAGAGTTCTTAAAGTTATAAGGCAATGGCTTCTTAGATAATAGACACTCACTGCTACATATTTATTTTTTTAAAGAATTATTTCACTTTTTTTTCCTGTTTTTACTTAATTTTTTAAAATATCCTCAGAGTGGCAAAAAACAGAGTTCCTTTGTTCCCAAAAAACACTTTTTGTATTAAAATTTTTTAAAAAATGCATTGATGCTACTCTGTTTAGACAATTTTATTAAGTGTTTAAAAATTTTGTTTTTAATTTTTTAAAATCCTTTTAAGACAACTTTCAAACATATAATCGCAAAACAGAACTTCATTTATGCTATTAAAAAAATAAGTATTATTATTTTTTTTCTAATTTGCGTAAGTTTCTTAATATATTTTAAGTTTATACGACGATGACGTCTATTGTTTTAGTTACTGAGTTTATACTCTCATATTGCTATGAAAGTAAATACACATTTTATTTGCACACTATCGTTGATTTTATAATTATAAGTGTATTTTAAAAATAAAATAAAAATAGAAAAACTTAAAACATTATTATTATTTGAAGCATCAAATTACAGGCTCGAATATTTTTTTAAAAAATTTGTTTTTACTTCTTTTATCAAAAGAATTTTAATGACTTGGCATAAAAGGTTTAAAATTTGTATGAGTTTGATAACCTGTTACATTTGAAAAAAATGTTCCACACAGTTTTCCTGTTTTGCTTTCAGTTTAATAAAAGTTCATTGTTTGGAATGCGAAAAGAATGCTCAAATTTTAAATTGCTTCCTAGATGAAAAATATTTAATTGTATTGCAAGAACCTGTCTCCAAGTTTAAAATTACTCATATCTTAAATATTTGATGTTTTCATTGTTATCTTTTAATATTGGCATCCCTGAACCAGACAATAAAATACAAGCAGTGAAATAATAAACAAAGAAATATGTTGTCAAAAATACAGTTTAAATGTGGTGATTTTTTGATAATTTCCTTTAAAAAGGGGCAATTTTGATACATTTTATAGAATTCAGGAGTAATGTAAACACAACCTTTGCAAAATTCACGTCAATGGTTGTCATTATCAATCCCAAAGTAAATTTAATGCTATAGTACATTTACAAAGCTTGAAGGTAGCATTCGGTTTTAACTACAACCAAAAAGTCCCAACAAAAATTTGCGCCAAATCATAAAAAAATCCT
Organism: Argiope trifasciata; assembly: GCA_026543055.1. NCBI lineage: Eukaryota > Metazoa > Arthropoda > Arachnida > Araneae > Araneidae > Argiope > Argiope trifasciata. Next base: position 1,082,417 of record JAPMOQ010043613.1, on the reverse strand, counting down.
CAATTACGCTAAAAGAATTCACTACTGTTTGACGATTGTATTCGCCAGATTGGCGAAATTTTTTCTTGACTCGTTTTGGCTGCCGTTAAACCGACAAATACGATCTTAAAAAATTTATCCAATTACTTAAACTTGCAAACTATCATTAAAATATGTTTTCATCCTTCTGCCAGAACTATCCATAAAATGAAAAATAGAATTTTGATTCTTTTTTAAATTTACACATTGTGCAATTTAGACATATAAAGGCGATTTCTTATAGAAAATTATAATGAAAATTTACTCAAAGGAATAATTTATAAAGAAATATAAAAATGCTTCCTTAATTTAATTTCTTTATAAATTATTCCTTTGAGTAAATTTTAATTACCTCTCCTATAAGAAATCGTCTTTATATGTTTACATTGCATAGTAAGTGAATTTTAAGAACGAATCAAAATTCTATTTTTGAATTTATTGATAATTCTGATAGAGGAATGAAAATGTGTTTTAATAAATGTTTGCACTTACTTACTCCTGTACATATAAAAGTAAACTTTTATTAATTTATAAAAATTTTTAAAACATATTTTCTGTTTTAAATATTCAAATCTGTTTTTTTATAACTTTTCAATACTGTCACAATACAAAATTGAAATTTAATTTAAGCAATGACGTATTGATAAATAAGCTCAGAAATTTTTAAAGATGTTTTTTGATTAATAACATACAAATGTACAAAATTTAAACCTTTTAACAATTGATTCTATAATTTCATTTTAACAAATCTGAAACAAATCAAGTTTAACCAAAGAGTTTGTAAAACAATCCCCTTTTTAATGTATTAAAGTATAATACAACTCTTCTAAATAATGTAAAGACAAAAATAACATACATATAAATAATTGCCTTTTCGAATGAAATAATTTGACATTTTCTGTCCAAATGCTTATTTGAACGTAGGCCGGTAGATCCAACATAACTTTCTTGAAAACAAAATAAAAAGAAAGTAGGCGTGGGATTTCCTCACGCTGCTCTTTGAAGGAGAAAGATTTGAAAGTAGGAGTGGCAACAATAAATTACTTTGTCTTCATCTTCCTTTCAATCTTGAAACACTTTCGAGATTTAGAGAATCTTCATATTGTACGCTTTTTTTTCATGTAGGTGCTCCTTAAATAAATCTTTGGAACATTCCTTTTTTTATTTTAAAATGCCTTTGGATAAATATCTCATCCTTTACATTAAAATTTCCTTTTATTAAATAAGAATAATTTATGAACACTTTTCATCTTATTACTTTAAACGGGCAATTCTTGAATATATATAAATTTATTTATTTGGTGGATTATTTCGGAACTTTTCTAACGATATGGATCAAATTTCATATTTAGATAAGGCTTAGCTTTTTAAGTTCATATTATATAATATTATATTTATTTTTATAACTAACAATTGCAGTCAGAACAAAACGAGTTTAGTTTAGTTTAGTTATATTAACTTTCCATTATAAAGCAACACTGGGATGCCATACTCTTCTATTGAGACGGATTTCGTAATTTTGAGCCGTGGTCAGATGACGAGGATGACACCTGAGCTGCCACCCACTCTCCAGTCCACACCATTCCATCGGGAAGTCGTTTGGCCCTAACGGATTTAATGTGCAACAGACCTCTTTACACGAAGGTTCTTTAGTGGAATTAGGTCTCGAACCTGAAATCCTACGGCTCACGAGACCTTACCACAAGGTCACTGGGACTCTCAGAAAAGCATTAATGACGTATGTGTTGCCGGTCCTCGGTTCAAATCTCACTTTATCACGCATTTATATTCCATACTTCTTTCCTGAAAAAATGCGATTTTATACATAAACACACACACACACACAAAAAAAACAATTTTTTATAATAATCATTAGATTCTTTTTCTATCTGCTTTGCCGCTGACCATGTCATAAAGCACCATATCGGACGCAATTTCACCATGGTGAAACTGAGAGAGAGTTCAAAAATATATTACACTAACTATAAAATGAACACTGTAATATAGCAGATTGTTTCGATTAGTAAGATAACAAATGCATTTCTGATTTTTTTTATTTAAATGGCCAGTTCATATGAAATTAAGAATGAAAAATATTCGTATGTAATCAATGGGATTTGTCTCTAAATATTAAAAAAACCACCGGTTTTTTTTTTTTTTGCAAAAGAATAAAAAAGAAAGGAAAATAAAATTGCCATTCAAAGTTTGGGCTTTCTCATATTAGTATCAATAACCAGCGATTTTCAATAGAAGTTATCTTTAAAACAGCAAGACAAAACAGTGAATAACTATTGCATGAAACTAAATTGTATTTTCAATTTAAAAAAAAGTCTTGGCCCTGTTATTTCAGGTTAAAAATATTCCTTATTCAATAGCTTAATAAAGTAATTATTAGTTTCTCTAAGTTTAATAGTTTATTTAAGTTATAAGTTTAATAAAGTTTCACTATTTTTTTTATCAGTTTAAAGTTTTCAGATTCTTTTTGAAAGCATATGATGTTTAATAATCGCACTGGTAATAGTTTGAAATTTTTATCTGAAAATTTCCACATTATAACAATATGAAGATCGTTGACCCTCAACATTAGATTTAGAATCTATGTACTGACGGCCATTTCATATACAAAAATTTTCTTTGATGATTGAAATGTATTTGTCGTATTCTTCTAAGATTTTTTTTAATTTGAACTTTTAATTTGGCATTCAATTGGCTTATTGATTTAACTGTTAAATCTTTAGAAAAGCTTATCAAAATATTTTAAATAGCTATATCAAAATCTTATTGATCAATGTAGTCATTTTACCGAAATAATTCCATTTGATATATATTCTTTAAAAGAGAGTCACTATTTTTAAAGAAATTAAATAAATGCAATTTATTCATTCCCTTGCTACAATGGAGGCTCTAAATTTCTACAATCGAAATTCATAAAATAATTTCTATTTCAAAATTACACCGACCGTGAAATTAAATGTTTGTTTTAGTTAATTCTGCAAAGTAAATGAAGATTTATACGTTAAAATTCAAACTCATCTATTCAACCGGACGTAAACAACTTTCTTGGTAACGATTTTTCCATCATGGCGACCAAGGTTAATGACCAGTAATCGTGATGCCATTCGCGCTTCGACGAGTGTAAGAGGTGAAAAGTGTCCACAACTGTTAGAGCGAAGACGTATATGAACAATGAAAATGCGATTTCACATTGTTCCTATTCATTAGAACGTTCGAATGAGCTGGAGGATTAATTAAAATCGTGACTAATGTGCTCGATGGAGAAAGTAGATTGTAAATTCATGGAGCCTGGAACGGACGTGCAGTCACACGTTTTAGCAAACAATCAAGGAATTTGCTACTTCCACAGTTTCTTTTCCTGAAAAAAGATTCTACATTTTCTTTTCTTCAAAAAAGATTCTATAGTTTTCTTGTAGGTTCGTTCTTCAGTTGTTGTTTTTTTCTTCCTAAATTTTGGAATACTTTACTTTTAATTTTTTATCAGTTGATAAAGCAGAATAATAACACGCTCAAAGCTGCTGACGAGATATCTCGTTTCTCAGATAATTCCAATGACAGTTTTCTATGGGCTAAAATAATAAAATAATAAAATTAGTCTCATAAGACTGTTTAGATAGGTTGAAATTTCTGATGTATATCTGAAAAGCAATTTTACTTTTATCTAAATTATAAGAGACACGTTTTAGCCCACAGACACCTGTGATTGGAAGTTCTGAAAGACGAGATGTTTCATTGGTAGCGTTGAAAGTGTTAAATACTATAGGAATATAAAAATATGAATCCAGTTTAAACAGATATAATTAATTAATGCTAATTGATAAAAGTACATATAAGGTATTAATGCATATTTTAGGTGCCTTGAGAGACTTCTTATATATATCCAACAGCAAATTTAAAATTGTAGAAACCAGTCCTTTATAGCTGAAATCATTTTAGTCCATTTAGATATTTCCATACAGCATTTCTTTTACAAATAAATGAATGTCAACAACATTTTTTCAGAGTAATTTATAAATTACAAGTTAATTTATTAATTACAAGTTCAGAGTAATTTATTAATAACAAGTTCAGTTAATTTTAAATTCCAACAAAAGAAATAAGAAATCTTCAAGAAAAAGTTTTATCTTTTACATGCTCAATCTTCATTCTTTGGAAGGAAAAAACATCCCTAAAGCATTCCAAATTAATTATATATTTCATAATTAAATAATCAGATTTTAATAGGTATTTGCGGTTTGAACTGTGATGAAATAAAGTTTTCTAAAACGTAGAAAAAGTTTTATTGAAGTATATGTGCTAAATAATAATTATTTTAGGAAAAAATAATTGTATAATCAAAATGTTTTGTAACTATGAGGAGCTCGACTAATAACGCGTTACGTTTCACAACTTAAAACTCAAAAACTAAATCTGATAACGAACAAGAAGAATACAAAGACAAAATAAAAAATTCTAGGCGAATGCATGAAAGTATAATTCAGCCTTGTAGTAGACGATTTTTTTAATTCTTCGACAATAAAAATATTAATGAAATATAAAAGTATTATCAGATTTAAGAACACAGAAGAGACTTTCTCATAGGGCGAAAAATTCCAGCGATTGTACGAACAAGAATCAATAGTTAACACTAACTCCAAACAAATCTTAACTTTCTTGAATTTTCCCTTTAATTGTCAACATAAATATTTGATTGCAAAATACAAAAAAAAAATCAACATTTTGATTAACATTTTTACTAATTATAAAATAATGGATAATTTTGAGAGGTAAAATCAGACAAATTTCTTCATTTCGGAATTGTATGAAAAATTTGTTCATGAAAATATTATATAACTGGGATTAATCAGGGATAATTAAATTAAAATCGAATTTTTCCATATTCAATTTATATGATTTCGGTTTTTAAATTAAAATTAGATTTTTTTGACATTTTTCGCAATTGTAAATAAGAAATAGAGGAAGACTTGATAAGATTAGTAAGGATTTGTCAGAATTTATTTTATAGCTTTTTTTAAATTTTAAGTTAATTTTAATATTAATTAATGTAAGCAATTTATTGCTACAGTATATATAATAAATATACTGGTTTTTATCATAAATTTATATTTTTACTAATATGTGTTATTTCACTATTTAAACAAAAATACATTTGTTGTTCTAAATTGTTTTTTTTAAATATAAATTACCTTTATAATCTTCTGTGTGATAAGTTGTTCTCTGTTGTGTCTTAGGACTCTTCACCTGGTTGAGATAGGTAACTGTTACTCTTAACAGTATAATCTCATTCTACAATAATAGCATTTCTTCGAAAAAAAATAAATATTTTTAGTATTTATACCTAAATTTCCGATTTCTTAAAAATTTATGAAACAAAACTGAAACTCAACAGGATACAAATGAAGTTTAATAATGAAATTTTAGAATAAAATAAATAATTAACATGTTGCCAAATTATAGAAATTTTTTAAAAATTATTTTTTAAATCTTGTTTGTATTAATTCTAAATGTGATTTTTATTTTCCATTCAGTTAATAAATAACCAGAATTGAAAATTACCAAGTGAAAGAATAATTAAATGTTAAAATGTTAATATCAAAATATAAGTCGTTCATATTATTTTATTAAACTTCATCTAGTTAAATCAAATTTACATTTACAAAGATAAGTTTTCATTTAAAATCAATTTAAAAAATATTAATTCACATCACGCACGTTTTGTTGGCAGACGACTTTTTCAATTCAAAAATAAAATCATAAATAAAGATAATTTGAAACAATACGGTGAAAAAAATATTTAAGAATTCTTTATAAAAATTATCTATCAGAATAGACTTATAATATATGTTTTGGTTCAAAATTGAATCATGCAAAACTACACACAGAAAAACGTTTCACAATGTTTTGAAAACATTTATAAGTTGACGATGAATAAAAATTTCAAAATGGTCAAATATTTTTTTTTTATCTGAAACTAAAATATATTTTTTTTAAGTGATGGATAGAAATGTATAAATTACTTAAGGCGGTAATAATGATTCGGATTATTAACATGTTACATCTGTTTATTATTTTTATTAGGAAGATATTTGACAGCTGATGATGAATTTTACGATGGCAATCTAATAGCTCTGCGTGAATATTTCTGCATATAATTATGCTAAATAATGGTTTTCAAAACAGTTTCAGAATCAAATAGACGACAGTTTAATTATTATAGTGCTATCTTTTATTTAATTGGATTATTTTATTTAAAAATGGCAACGACATAAAAACAAAGGTCATGTTTATCAGTAGTAGTTGCTGTACTCTTAAATAAGAAATCAAGATAAAAATAATATATCTATGTCTATCATCGTAATTACGTTTCAAAAAATGTCTGTTGCTTTGCAGATATTTGTTTATTCGTTGTACTTTAATGTATAATGCAGCGAGTAATAACATGCATTTTTTAAGTTTTTTTAAACTGATTGTAAATAAAAATACTAAAACTTTAAAAAAACAAAGCAAAAAAAAATGAACGAGTCTTTGTTTTTCTGAATATGGAAATTGCTTTCAATTCTTTAATACTGGAAATTCTCTTATCCAATGAAATGTGGTATAATTCCTTGGCAAGGCAAAAGATTTTAATTTATGTTCAATTATGTAGTATCAAATTACTTTTTATATTATTGTTTCTGAAGTTAGGATTTTATTTTATACTAAGAATATAGCTTCCTTTTTTTTCTTTTCAATTTTTTAAAAAACTTTTTTTACTCACTTTATGTTGATTGTTTTCACATCTTTTCATTGTAGAATCTTTATATCGCACAATATTTCAAAATTCTTTTTTAATTCTAATGCCAATGGTATAAAAAAAACACAAAAAAAAACGAGTATTTTTAAGATACGATATGTTTTTTATCCTCGAAAAATTTGAATTAATTCTCTTTTTTGGGAAGATTAAATAAATATAAAAATATAGGATAAATTAGTGAAAACAAACATATTTTAAATGAAACAAACAAATCATTTATTTAATCGAAAACGATATTTAAAATTAAAAACATTTTATAATATCTTGTATTTGCAAATTTAAACTTATAATATTTTTTTTTCTCTTAAAAAAAGGAGGGAGTATTTTTAAAATTAATAAATCAAAAATAAGATGCATGATTCACAACAAGTTTTCTATTTATTTTTCAAAAAGCTCTTCATAAAGCCCTTCATTTTAGCTGTCAGCTCTTAGTTCTTTTAAGTTTATCGTTATATTTTTTATGCTCTTACCAATGAAGTAAAAAGAAGAAGAAAACGAAACATTTCCAAGGAGCATACTGATATAGCTAATTAAAATGTAATGGTACCTTTAATTAAGTTTGTATTCTATCTTATTTTTTCCCCCGCCAAGCAAATGATCATTAAATGCCAAGTTATGGCAACCCTCCAATGGCCAGGAGTATCTTAAATCACGATCATTTCCTGTTGGTGTTGTGATTTGCCCGAACGCGGATCTTGGCTTTTTCCTAGGTGGGGCGTTGACCTCTGAAATCGAAGGTGCTGTTCACCCTTCTCTAAGTTTGCGTTCCAAACTTCCATAATTTTTTTTCGTTTGTTTTTTCACCTGCATGTCTCATTGAAGTCGGTTGATGTAGCTCAAGAGTAGACCGATGTGAAAGAAAGTTGTTTATTATTAATTCAGGTGAAATAAGTTTGATCGTTTCGGTTCTACTCGTGGAAATTGCATGTTTTGAAATTAACCTTCATTGCCTATCTGTGTTCTGATGCAAATGTGTGTTTTATTTAATGTAGCATTACTGTAATTAGAATGCTTGTTATATCTTGTTTAAATTACCTGTAAAACTTTTTAGCATTGTTTTTTTACTTTTAAATGTATGATTAAATAGTAAACAGAGAATAGACTCAAGCAATGAAGTAATTTGCTTTTTCAATTTTCCGATAGAAAAAAAAAGGATGTTTTGCATACATCATTTTTTTGTATGGCATCCTGGATAGCATATTTAAATAATCGAAATGGCGTTTGTTTAAGCTATTGTTTCATTAATAGGACAGATTGAAATATTTTGTGATCCTAAACAGAACCCTGTCCCCTCTTTTAAAAAGATAACTAATTTTTTTTTGCTGCTGCTTTTAATATGTTAATGATTTATTTCAGATTAATTATATTTATGGTATTTGGGATTAAAAATGTGAACTTTCTGTTACTCGAAAAAGTTCTCGAAAAGGTAACTTCAGAATCCTCCGATTGCGTTTCTTTAGAATTTTATTTGTTTCCTTCGATACTTAAATTTCAATTCTCTTTTGTTAACTCTAAAAAACTATTTGATAATACTGGAGGATATATTTCTCAGTTTTAGGTGGAATATTTTTTTTAGTAAGGCAAGTTACTTAATGGCAAATATTCCTGCCAATTTAATAAGGACCAAACATGTCTAGGAAATAAACACTGGGGGTTCCGCGTTAGGCTGACCACCTAACCGGAACATATGCTTTGCATCCCAGGGCCCTCGATCAAGAAAGAAGGTATAAGTACTGTAGACCTTGGCCCACATGGGATGTCATGCCTACGAGTCCGATGTTGAGATTACTGCCAATGCCGTATCGAGTTTAATAGTATCTCCACCAATTTGACGGATATTTTTCTAATTGGACTTTCTGACCGATAACCTTTGTTTTTTGTAAATTCTTTATTTCATCGTCAGAAGCACTTTAATTTGTATCAATAAATTCAACTTATCATTTTACTATAGGTGCAAGGTACTTTCTGGGCTATACGAGACACATTTTTGAATTTAAAGGGTATAAAGTTTTAGCCCATCTAAACAAGGAAACAAAGCTCGTTCAAAGGAAATTCATTTTGTTTTTATTTCACTTTTTATCATTTCAAATTTTAAAAAATACATGAATATGGACGAAAAAAACTTTTGTAAAGGTTGTGACTGTAATTGGTTCAATTGAGAAAATTGATAAAATACGCAGTGATCTAGAATTTCTATGTAATTTGAAAAACACATACACACAAAAAACTTCTTCATTCTTATTCAAATTTTTCTTTATATAAAGAAAGAAAGAAATTATACGTAGAACGATCCGGCACACCAACGAATAGATCTATACGAATCAATGAATTCCTTGAATTGTTCGCTTTTGTCTTAAGAATAACTACATATTAGTATTCGGTTTCCACATTTTAAACGGTATTGTATAAAAACGAAATCTTCCCAGCAAAGTTTGAAAAAATATTAAAATCAATTATCTGAATATTACTCGCATGTCTAGGCAAATACGTGGTCAAAAGTGATATATCTCTTAGTTTTGATCATTGCAATTGTCATTTGTTTTGACTGCCACCAATCATTAGTATCATCAACCTTTGAATAAGGAAGTATTTAAGCTTTTATGATGTCTGATAAAATCAACCGTTAGTGCATTATGCTATGAAATCATGTACATTTCGATTACGATTCACAACAAGTATATCGCCAATTTTTATCGAAGTTCAAATTCTTTGACTCTCTCCTCATTGGTATTCTAAAAGTGTTGAGAAAGATGAATAAGTCAGAGATGTTTTCATTTCCGGCGGTTGGCCACAGCAGCAGACTGAAATGGGGAAGAAGTGGGGCGGGGGGAGGGAGAAAGTTTTATGAAACGTATCATTATTCATTTTCAAAGATGCAGACGATAATTCTATTCTATAACTCTAACTGTAGTATGTGGCAGATTTTCACGCTCAGATTGTCACAATTTCACTCTGTTATTATTATTTTATTCGAAGGCGATAGAATGAAAGAAGAATATCGAATGAGGTTTGCGGTTCATTTTCGATTGCTAAAAGAAATTTAAACCATTTGATGTCTGAGAAAAAGTCACGCTTGACAGATTGATCTGCTATTTAAAATATTTAATCTTGTTTCGGAGTTTTTGTTCTTAAAAATAATTTTTTTTCTATCAATGACGGATTGTTTACTCAGCAAATGAATTAGTGTCTTCATTCTGGTATTTTAGTTTAACTGATGGAATTCTTTTATGTCTTTGAATGAAATTGAAAAGTTAAGATTTATACGAATGACGTCATAGCACAATGACAGTAGTAATAGCACGTCATCTTTTTTCAGATGCAAGCTATGAAATGTATGCGTTTAACTTTTATCACGTGATCATAAACTGATTATATTATCAATTTTTATTTCAAAAGATTAAATAAATAGAATAATTTGTTTATGCAAGGAAATATATATGGAAGCTTTTATTACAGAGACTCGAATTTCCTGTGACCGAACACTTTCTACTTCAAACGATACAAAAAAAGCATGCAATTTCAAAATATATAAAAATAAATTATATAATTAAATTATTGCATATAATACTAAATTGTATGCATTTATTGAAGATGTATATCCTATTATTACATAGTATATATTTTTAAAACTAAAGGGTATTTCATTATATTCGTTCAATTGATAATGTTTTGGAAAATGTCATTCATTTTTCAATAATTCCACGCAAATGATAGCATATTAATAATACTAAGCTTCTTTCAAACAGTCAGCATAATTGTAAACAAACAAGATAGAAAAAAATTCTTTTCAACAAAAAATTTTTGTATAAGAAAAATATTGTAACAGGTAATTAATGAAGAGCTCTTAGGTCGTTTCGTACTCGAAACATTTCGACTGTTATATCATTCATTAGTTTAAGATGACATTAATAACAACTCTTAATCTGTTGTCTAAGTTAAGCCAAGTTCATAAGCCCGATTTTTGCTGTTCATTTTGTTTTTTTTTCCCTTCTTAATCAATTGTTTCGTGTATTCGAAACTGGTTATTGGGATGTTATATGCCTCGAAATTACTTTTTTCTTGACGTCCCTGAAGAATAATGAGAAATTAATTGATGCAGTTGTTGTTCGATCTTAACTGATTGTCCTAAATTACTGGGTTTTCAAGTAAGAAGAATGTGAAATGTTTACGAACAGTACTAGCCCAAATGCTTGAGCCATGTTCGTAAAACTAAATGGAGAGTTTTCAAATATAGGATAATATTTTTGGCTTCAATCTGAGTTAGTTCAAAATTTTTCGGTACAATATAATAAAAGAAAATAATTTTTAAATCTGCAGAATTGGTCTTTGGAAGACAAGTTTTCTCTCTTTTCTTCTAATAAATGTACATATGTATTATTGACCATACGCCATTGGTGAATAGTAATTAAGAACATATTATAGTGGGATATTTGACGATTTGTTTGGGCAATTGCTCTTGAGAATGCGTTTAATATACAAACAATGGAAAACTGAACTATGGATATGAGTACAATATGAATAATGAAAAATAAATCTTGATAAATAATAATTTTATTCTTTACTTTTTTTACTTATTATTCTTTTTCATTAAAAATATTCAGCATCAACTACAATTATACTTAGTAAATTCTACTAGAATATGATATGAGTTTTATAGTGTTAAATGAAAATTAAATGCCATTATGCAAATAGAAACCATCTCGAAAACGTTTTTTAAAGATTTGGTTTGTTTTTTGCAAGTGAAATAAAAAAAATTCTAATCTTTAAATAATCCAAAGTTTATTATTGCTTATATGTTTGATATGCTAATTTTTACTTAGCCAGTTACTCAGATACAGTTTACAGTATCGATCTTGAAACCCGCAACATGACAGTTTTTTCAATTGTATAAATAGCAGTGACTTTGCCAATGTTTCTAGGCAGAAATCCACATGAAAACATTTTTGTCTTTTTAAAATCTATAGGTTTTTTATTCCTTAATTTGAACTCACTATTATGGCTTCGTTATGACTTTTCGTAATTTATCGTTTTATCGTAATTTATCGTTTTATCGTAATTTATCGTTTCACCAATGTTTATTTTTTGTCTTACTACCAAGAATCTGTTTTTATTAAACTCTGAATTAAAAATATACTTGTTTGGTGAAGTATAACCCTCATATTGATTCTTGCGCCATAAAACCTCAAACCAAACCAATTTAGTTGTATCCCTTTCTCTAGTAAAATCTATATGATAAGCTTTCATAGATCTGTTCTTATCAGAAGTTGCTATATGTTATCAGTGAATGTTGATTTTATACTGGCATACAGATATTGCCATGTTATAGATACAATTTTTCATGTAAAGATGTCACAAATCTGACACTACAGATTTTCCAGTTGAAAAGTATTTTTGTTTTTTGCTGTCCTGTTTCTTAAGACGTTATGTTATGATGCTCGAATTTGGGGACTAACTGGTAAAAGCAACTGAAACAGAATACAAATTTTACAAAATAAAATACTTCATATCTTTATCAACGTTCCTTGCTTAATTCAGAATTACGCATAGATCTTAAAACTCTAATACTTGATGATTTCAACAAAGAATTTTGACGGAAATGTTTTAACCAACTGAAAACTCATGCAAATTCTACAAACTATGAAAAAATTAACTATGTCAACGGGTGTGAAAGGCGCGCATTTCCTACTTTACAGCTAAATGGACTTCGCCACTGAAACCTCCATAGCTTCTTCGGAAATTTAAATTACTTCTAATGAAATGCTTTAATTTTCACCTCAAACTTTTAAGCTATATTTTTTCTACTGATCTGACTCACGAATGGTGCATTACTTCTTTTTTCTATCCGCTACAAGCTGCCTCAAATTTAATAGAAGTGCCTGGGCAGAAAGGTTCTTAACATATCACATTCAAGTCAAGTTTATTTACGAGGTAAAATGTGAAGATTTTTTTTCAACTGATTCCCAAGCGCAAAACCTCTTGATGTAGAGTTCAGCTAAAGGTTATCTATCGAACAAGGAAAAAAATAGAACTGATACTTTCTAGAACACTGGAGTAAAACACGAGTTTCGTAATAGTGTCTAAATTAAAACAATTTTCTGTTCCATTACCAGTTAGAGCAATTTCTTCATCCTTTAATCTTCTGGCATGGAATCTATAATGAGCCAACAGCTTTTATTTTTCTCAAAAGGTCAAAGTTTTCGGAGTTTTGTTGCTTTTACGTCGAAGTGGGCTTGGTGGTAAGAATTTTACCACTGGCTTTTGACCTTCTTGGAATATAAACCGAAGCACACAGGATGGAAGGGCCTTATCTTTTTCTTTATTTTTTGGGGTGAGAATAATCCTCTAATCTGTCGTCCACACTTAGTGATGGCTTGTTACTAGCTGTGGTCTTTTCATGTTGAAAAAACAGATTGACCTTAGCTTAGATGCTAACATTTCAATGTCAGAATTATTCCAGTGTGATATGTAAGGGTATCTCTGAAATATATTGGACTTCTTCATGTATGTTTTTGATGTAAATAGTTGCAGGTTTTCCTCGTTGTTTTTCCCAGGGCTGTTTCTTATTTTCAAATGCACAAAACAAAGTGTGGCCCAAAATTAACACAAGATTTTAATTTACCATCATTCGCGTAGCAAAGTCGTGACAACCATATTAAAACAAACCATTTGGCAACTAATAGTTCAGGGGTTAGTAAAAAAGAATCATTACACGACAGAGCAAAGTGTTATACAAAATTTGAATTAAATAAAAAATACAGTTTTTTTCCTTTAAATTGTTATATTTTTATTGAATCGTAAAATACACAGCAAAAGGTTTATATATGGAATAACACATAATGCAAAAAAACCTCCATAGCTTTGCTGGCGCATACGTAATGTTATGTCGAAATTTTTACATGACCTTTTTTGTATTATTTCATTGATGAAAAGTTGAATTTCCTCCTTCAATGCTTGCATGCTTGTGGCCATGTTGGGATAGACCTTTGATTTCAAATATCTCAATAAAAAAGAAATTCAGTAGTATTAAATCACACGATCTAGGGGTGCAATTCTCGAATTTTCTAACTGGGCCAGCTAGATTTCATTTTTACTAACACTAAGCTTTCAGTTGTTAAATGGTTTTTTAATAGGTTTTAATGACAACAATTTACTGCACGTATGGTGGGAAATTGAAATCTTGCATTAATTTTGGGGCGCACTTTATTACAATAAAAGAAAATATTACAATCGTCAACAGAAATTAATGAAAATGAAATTGGTTATTTCATATTTGATGTTTCACAACCTTTTTTAGCGAAACGAAAGAAGAAAAAAAAACTTTATAAATAAAAATCGTTTTTAAACAAATTCAGTACGAGATTGGCTATGTGTCGGTAGTTTTATTTGTATATTTATGTCTGAACATGTTGTTAACTAAAAAGAACAAAAATCGAAATTTATTGAATAAACAAAATTATTTCCCCCCCCCATCCAAATTATAGGTCAGTGATAGATTTTTGACTCAATTGCAAGAAAGAAGATGCCTTGTTTGAATGTGCACCATTAGTTCTATTCGTTTAAGGGCTTTCTTTCATCGATTATGATTGGGATTTGTAATCCAATCAAAATTTTCTTTCGATTATATCAAATAATTGTAAAATAAATCCATTCCATTCGAAAGTGATTGGATAAGAATTTTTTTTTCTACCAACCTTGGTAAAAAACATTCTGTTTTCCGGTAAATCAAGTAAGCGTTAAACAATACAATGCCGGTCAAATAAAATCTAAAGCATTCGGTAACATCTTTTTATAACAGCCCCGATCCATCTACCTCTCATTAAATCAAGTAATTGTTAAACAATACCTTTCCAAACAATACCGTAGACCCCAATCTAATACATTTGCCTATCAGATCTGATCTACTCTCAGAACAAATCTGTGAACCATTGTCATCTGCTTTGTTACGATGGCGGTGTTGGCTACAAGCTCCATTCCTTTCTCTATCTTGAAGAATGAAGGCAGGGCAATCTGATAGCTTGGTGGGTAACCTGTCGTGTTGAGCTGTCGACATGCTGACGCCGTTGTGAGCAGCCTGGGGCTTTAGGGTTGGATTACTGGATTGGTATTTAGTGAAAGTGAACTCATCGGCAGCGAAAAGCTTCGGGCAAACATCAGAGAAGATTAACACTGGAAATCAACAAATGCTTCCTTTATTTATTTTTTTATTTATTGGATTGCTTTAAGGTATAAAATGATTGTTGCAGCTGCTTCCGAATTTTATTTACCGCCGTAGCTGTAAGCTATTTTGTGGCAGCAGATTTTTTTTTTCATTTGGTTTTCAAAATGAAACTAGTTTAGGATTTTTCGGTAATTTTTCTAATATTGATTTTGAATCTTAAAAATTCTTTCTTTTTATATTCAATGGATTTTATTCGCTTTGTGATTGGAAGATAGAGAATCTCCTGACATGATATTGGAGATTTGTTTTACCAGTATTGTATGAAATATCTAGTGAAAAATACTATTCTTGGTAACTTTTAATATTACATTTGACAGTAAATTGGTAGCAAAAAGAGTTTTAACTAACACTAAGTTAACAGTAAAAATTTTTTAAAAACAATATTATTTGTTAAATCTACTTTTAGACAAATCGCTTGTGGCAACACTAATAAATAGTTTTCCGGTTTGTTTACGTTTTTCTAAATATGGAAATTTTTAAATGTTTTGTATTTTGGTTAGCAGTTGTCAGAACTCGTAAACAATACACATATTAATTATTGCACGCATGCATTGCTTTTTTAAATAGTAATGGGGCTTCCAGTGATATCAAAGGAAGAAAAAATGCGAAGAAATACCGGGAAACAATTGTAAAGAAAAGTTGATCTTGAAACTGCTAAATTGGAAGCAAAATGTGAAAAAAAGAATTTATCTTTAGTTATTTGAGATATGAGCAAATAATATTCTCATTGTCGGCAATTTTCCTCCATACTTTATTTCGTTTATCAACCAATTTCAAATTTTACTGTGAAACATTTAAAAAAACATGAAACATATTCCAAGAACAATTTAGGAATATTTCCGTATTGTGCAGTTATAATCAGGAACAATTGACGTCTATTGTACGCTGAAGAAACAACGAATAATGAGTAGAAAGCTTCTCTTTTCCGGTCACAATTTGATATTTTACACAGGGCACTTAAGAAGATCATAGCAAATTACTGCTTCTAATGCATTGGCAATGTTTGCAATGTCTTCATTTAATTACGATAAAAGAAAATTAAGCTGGATAGCACGGAGAACCAGATACTAGAGAGTGTAACTGTATGCATGCATTGTTGAGAAATGACATGCAGCGTTCAGTTCCATATTTTATGAATTTCAAATATCATCAAAATATACCTCCCTCGAGATATCATTATAAGGCTATTTTATACAATTTTTTCGTAATCATTAGGAAAACAATCAGCTTCGTGCTTCATATTGAAATTCAGATCCCTCAACTCTAAAGTCACACCTACCTTGAGGGTGAAGATTATCCTCCTGATGATTAAATTTCTTCCACTTTCATGCTGCTACGTGATTTGCGGAGCATTCAACCTCGATTGAAAAGCAACAATTTGAAAGCAATCCTTCATTCACAACAGGGTTGGGAGAGGCATAATGGATTGAAATGACATGCGCACGCCTCCGGGGTATTAAATAAGATGAGTTATAGGGTTTGTATCATAGTACTTCAGATCGTTTGGGTTTTATGGACCTATAACTAGAAATTTTATTTGCTTTTTGAAGGGGGTTGAATGAAAGTGCGATTCTTAGGAGGTATTTGAGTCCTTTTGAAATGCGGGAAAAAAGTACGTGCTTGTATTTCATTGGTTTAAAGGGATTAGATAGAATTGGTTAACTACTCCTTTTCTGCATTTTCTGGTATTTGTTAAAGGATTTGCGATATTTGTCATATTTCCTACCAAATTTTGGAATCGTATTTAATTAATTTAATTCATTATACTGTTAATTATCCTTAACCTATCATAGATTGGAGTTGACATCCTGGATTAGAGAAATGGAATTGAAATAGATAAAATAAGAATGAATATGTCTCTTTAAAAATACCTTATACTAATATTAACTTTAATATTTTCTTTCATGAGACCTTCATGAAATCAACAATCTTCCCAACACTTTCTATCATAAGCTCTAATAAAAGTGTTATTCCGGAAAAGGCAATTGCAACGAAGTATTATTCCAGAACTTTTTGGCGTCAATATTGATTTTTATTGTATCTATCGTCTGATATTTGGAGAGTGCTTTTGTTGAATACGTCCTGGCCGGGGGTTAGTAAAATCCGAAAATTTAATCGATTCTAAATGCGTTTTTTTCTAATCTATTGAAACAAAAATGTTGCAAAAAACTACAATTAAATTCACAAGATAACGTACTAAATTATGTATTCGAATCATTGCGTTTTTGAGTTATTGAGTTTACAGGTTTCTGAAAGTACAGACCAACAGATGGTTAACCTCTTTTTGTATTTGGCTCAAAAATTGTATTATCTATACTAAAGATGTTAAATCTGTTGTACAGAATTTTATCTGTTAAGCTCTCTTCATTTTGTAATTATTATGCTAGCTTATATTCGAATAGCCGTACAGGCAGACTTTCTTTGAACAAATTTGGCTCAAAATCTGAGAAAAATTTACAATTTTGGTTTCAAGCTCAGATACCAAATTTCATCTGTCTAGGTCAAAGTGGTTTTCAGTTATTTTTGTCACATACATACATTTTCAAAAAATGTGTTTTTCAAATTCGGGATGATCTAAAACGAAATTTATGAAAATTGGTCATTCAAATTTTTTGGCAATTACTATACTTACTCTGGACTCCTTACACTAGAAAGTAAAAAACAAAACAAAACCTTACATGAATTTTTGTTGAAATTATTGCCATAAATTGCAATTATTATGCTATTTTGTTTTCACCTTTTTTTACTCTAACAATGTTGGAAATAAAATAAATTAAACGTGTTACCTTTTACATTAGTCGATGAGAGAAAGTACGAAAAGCAAAGTTGCATAAAACGTGGAGCTTATTGATTTTAGAACCTTCTTGTCTGTGCAATTATCAAGTGAAAAGCGTGAGGATTATTTAAAATGGCTATAAAATTCGTCTTAAGAGAAAGTTGAAAAAAATCACATTTCACTGATTCGTCTGAGAAATACAGAAATCTGTAATTATCTTCTGCGAAGTAATATTTTTATGACAACCTTAAAATCATTTCACTTTCAAGATAGACAGCTATGGTAATTATTTCTTAGAAAATCCCGATCGGTATCATAAAAATTGCATTCGCACAACTATTTTTTATTCTTTTAGACCATTTTTGAATGTTTTTTAATGACGATTTCCAGTGTTCCGAGTCGAGAAAAAAAAAATCGTTTGCACTGTCAGGAAAAAGAAAGTATTATTGTTATTAAAAAAATCTAACTCTAATTATCTTCTGCACAAATCTTTGCTGGCTTACACAGAGCTTCCAACTCGGAAGATTTTTATGTCTTCCTTAATTATTCTTATGGCCAAGTTAGAAAGAAATGCACTTCTTTGTTCTAAGAGACATGAAAACTTTCGTGTCAATTGATTGCTGAAGATAAATCTGATTTTGAAGTGAATGCTGCACGGCACTGGTTATATAATAAGACAATTACATTCATACATTCAATTAGAGTTATCGTTGAGTGTGGGATTATTAATTTAAAGTTCTTTAACCTGCAGCTCTTTAGGGTATACGTTGAGATTTTTTTTATATTTGGAATAAGGCTGTTTTATGAAGTTAGTCTTTTTATGGGTGCAGTGAACTTATTTTAGCAATAACTGCGTGTTTCTTTACTTTTGGGAATGTTTAATTGAAGGATTATGATGTAATTTCAAAAATTTCCACAGATTCTGTTCATGATATATTATTTAAAAGGAATAATGTATTTTATTCGTGGTGAAAATTTATTTCATTAATCCATTTTAAAGTCTGCATCTTAATTTCCATTATTAATATTTTGTCTCAAACTGTCTTTTTATTGAAAGTATTTAAAATTTTAAAGGTACAGTTATGTTATAAAAAAAATAACTGGAAAAATTGATTAAATTTTAAAAAAAATACATTATTTAGATGAGAATGTTTTATTTAAAGGAGCACTTTACTATAAATACAATGGAAATGATACAATACCTGGAATTTGACTTGGAGTTTAAAAAAATGTCTCAATGTTCTCTGGATTTTTCACTTTCTTAAATACAAAATATACAAAGAAAAATATTATTCACGCAGAAAAAATTCTACTTTGAGTTTTTGCCAAATACATTTCAAACATCCCTGACTCTTAAAAACTTATTTTTGGTATTATGCCTGCATGTCTGTCTATAAAAATACTTATGTCTGTGGAATATAATCTTCACACCAAATATATAGATTTCTATTAAATTTGAGTGAAATCCGTTCAAAGAAAGTCTGTCTGACCAACTATCTGAAAGCTAGTGAAAAAAAAAATTCTAACAAAATGTAAAGAGTTAGATAAAATTTAATATTTAAGTTTAGCATCTACAATTGATATGCGTATCAAATTTGAAATTTTATCCGTTTAGGGGTGGATTATCTATCTGTCTGTAAATTTGATGTAATGCATATAATCTAGTAAATAAAAAATGCGTTAGATTAAGTAAATGAAATTGAGTTTGTAATCTTTTGACCACAGCTGTCGGCCTGTATGTTTGATGTAAAGCATAAAATCGTGTCATTATAAAAATCATTGTCTTAAATAGTCTACAATAGCATTCTTGTATCAAATTTTAGTTTCAGTCGGTTGAAATAAAGGCATTCATAATGCATGATCGATTTTCTGGCACTCGTGCAGTAATTGCATGTAAGCGATTAATCGTTAAAAAAAAAGGTTCTTTTTGCAACTGCTGTGATTAATATTCTTTTGATTTTCTTATATTATATTTTCTCTTTTGCAACTGTTTTTTTCTCTTTTTTTAGCAACTGCTGTGATTATAAATTCTTTTGCAATTATTTTACGCCAATGACTTAAGATTAACAAGGTTTATTATACAAGGCTTATTTCCTTTCTTATATTAAAAAGCATACCTCAAGGACAGTACGAAGTCTAAAAATAAAAATCTGAACATTTGGGCATTCACGGTCTTGCCCAGTGTCCACAATTTTATGCAACGACAGAGTGATAACACCTTCTTTAAGAGAACACTTAAAAAGTTCCAGTAAGACTTCTCCCATTCGTTCTTAAAAGTAAACAACTTGTATGAAAGCATTTAAATTTATTTTCTTTTAAATTATCTAAAAAAAATTTCGAAAAAAAATTATGTTTCCAAATTTTGTCATACACTTAAGTGGCTAGATACCTAGAAATTGTTGATAAAATCCCAATTTCCAATTTGTTGTCTGCGATTGAAAAAATATCCCATTAAAGCTATTAAATGCTTCTGATTGTCTCTTTTTCATGTATGTAAGATAGCTAAAATTATAAATGAGGACTAACTCGATCATATTCTAAAAATCTTAGTTTCTGAATAAGGCTGATTTCTTCTACTTAACAATGAGTGTTTTTAGATAAATATCATTCTTATATTACCTAAATAAATGTATAAATCAAAAGAAACAAATAGTAAAAGCAGGTTTATTAGGCTGTTTTATATTCCTCAACCTCGTTTTTTCAAACATTAACCATTTCTTTTTAATTTTATCTATTGTTTTCGCATATTTTGGGATTTATTTTCTTGGACCTTAACTTTCATATGTATCCCTTGTCTCAGAACTTGCGACATGAAACAATAAGACTAAGAACTAAATTCTCCAAAACTAGTTCCTCGGTATAATAGTAAATGCACGACAGTTTATTTTTAATTCTATAAGGTCTACGTAGAATATAAATGTCATCACACAGTAAATATAAAAGCAGTTGTTGGTAGTATGTCTAGTTAAAATAGAAGGTTTCTGTACTGGTAATTTATATACTTCTTTGGAAGAGATTATTAGTGAAAAAAGTAAGTTTAATATAAATTGTTTACATTTTATAATGATTTTTATACACTTCACTGTGGTATACTTAACAAATATTAAGCATACAATTTATGAATACTGTATGCATTGTGAAATTATAGTCATTAACATCTGTAACAATTGAGGTCCAGTGCACACGAACGGAACACTGAACAATGATCCGAACATTGCTCTTTTCTTGTCACAACTCGTATTTTGCCCACAACATGGAGGGGGATTGTAGCAGACGTCCGATTCCTATAGCTTGGCAATGTTGCGAATACAATACCATGCCTTCTTTCGTGCCTTACGATTACGAATATTATTTAGTTCGCGTTATAGCAAACTGAATATTTAGGAGTATGTTATAAGCATCAAGTAGATAATTTAATATGATCTAGTACTGATGTAACCGTCGTTAAATGGAGAATCGCTGAAATTAATCCATATTTAATATCGTTTAAGAAGTCAATAATCTAAACCATTAAGCTGGTAGCCAAAGATATTTGTTTTAAAGGTGCGTAACATTGGGACGCTCTATAGGCATATAGCCTTTACATGAAATGGTTGCTTGGATTGTATAGTAATGATCTGGTGACCTGAAATAAATTCAGAAACACAATTCACATTATATAGCTTTTTAAATGTAACTTTTTTTCTTCACAGGTTCTTCTCTAGTTTCCGATGTACATATTGCATGCAATAGCAACACTATTCTCATCACCATAGCAACTTCATCGAACTTCAATGGAATGATCTATCCGAAAGGCCTGTCTAAAAACTCCACGTGTATGATGGAATACACCAATGGAGGGCCCTACATAAACTACACCTTACCACTTAGATCCTGTAACACGATGAGTGCCGATTTTGTAAGTGGTTTCTTTGTTACTATAAAATTTTCTCTATCTGTATTAATAACTAAGATGAATGTATGTGTTTTTGTTTGTGTGTGTGAGTGTCTGTTTAGAATTCTAAAGATTCTCCGTTTGGCTTTGAGCTACCAGATTTGGCAGAAATATATTCTGGAGGATAAAAATACGAAATACGCCCTTGGAGTAACTTTTTAAAATCTTAGCAGGCAATAATTAAATTAAGCAAGATTTTAGCTTTCTTCAGCATAACTTCCAAAAATATCAAAACGCAGAGATAATTTTTAAATCACTTTAAAAAGTTTTAAATTATTTTTAATGTTAGTAGTTTAATTGTCGTGTTAATTTTTATTGAATTTTAATCACTTTTAAAAAGTATTTTTTCAAGATTTTAAGAATTTGTTTGTTTGTTAAACTAAAGTTCAAATCATTTTCATTTGCTTTCCAATTATCAATTGGACCAATTATTCTAATGAATGATTTTCGGCCATATTTGAAAGCTAAGGAAGAAAGATAACATTTAATAACTGGTAGTCTACAAGCGCAATTAAATCTTTAAATTATAATTACAAAAAAATTAAGCGATAAATTTCTCTGAATGTTACGTTTTTAATAAAACTGTGATGAAATAGGGCGGTTTATACGCTCAAAGCAAAACAGATGTAATACAGTTGAAAATACGGTTAATAAAAATAACACTTCTTTGAAACCAGTCATATATATATATATATATACCCATATTAATTTCATTTTAAAATATTATCTTATTTCCTGATCAAATTTCATCTTCTTATCATAATCAATGCTACAAAGCTCTAAAAATGTTTAAATGCCCCGCTTCAGGTGAAGGGATAAGAAATTGTCAAGCTAAGCGAATTCTTTTTTTTTAAATTACCTGCATTTCCCTATCCTAAATCGACACGTGCGCAGAAATCCCTATCAGAATGTCATTGTATAATATCATTGGTGATAAATATTTCGTTCTTCTGCTCTTGTATCACTTGTGAGCAAAAGCCAGTTTTGTCCATGCTTCTTGTATGTAAATTATGCTTCTCGTGAGGGAATAAAACGAAATTTTAAAATTACAAAATTATCTTCCCTCTCTTCGGCCTCTGCTTAAAAAATTATGTGTTACATATATATATTATTTTTCCTTTAAAAATATGATGTTTCAGAAATTCATATCCATTTATTTTCAGTTTCTCTAAAAATCATAATCTATGCCATATAATTTCATTAAACTCATGTGAAAAACTAATTTTTTTTAAAAAAAATCATTATTAATGTTTTGAAAAAAGCATAAAATTTATTCGCCAGTTACTTAGAAATTCCAAAACTGTATCATAATTTGAATTTTTTTTAAAATTTAAAATGAACGGCAGCTTTAAAGGTGAAATAAGCTTGTCTGAATATAATTAATTATTTATTTCATTGCCGCAATAGTTTTTTAACATTTTCCTAAGCTTGATAAAATGAATGAACAAAATTAGAAACTGTTTATTTTATAAAAAAATAGTAATTGTCACTCTAATGTTGGTTGCACGCTTTTTACACTGCCCATCTAAATAAATAACGCTATTTATTTATGTTAATTTTTGATCCACTTTTCGTCATTGGTTGATGCAATTTAACAGTCATTGTTCCACCAGCTGCAAGAATCACCCGTTTCTGAATTTTCATTTTATTTTCATAGGACGAAGGCGTCGAGTACTTCAATACGGTGGTCATTCAGCCTCACAGGAAGTTGGTCACCAGTCAAGGACGTGGCTATCACGTCCGATGTCGGTACCAGACTAAAGACCAGACTATTACTTCAAATTTCAATGTCAGGTAAAAGAAATTTTTCCTATTTCGATTTTTAACTACTGTCTTAATTTCGAAAAACCAGAGCTCCTTATTTTACACATTTCTATATAATTTCATTCGTTTCATGTTTAAAGAGGGAATTTCCAAACCGATTTTTCTCTTATTTCCTGGGATACATAGAATATTTACAATTGTGATATTTCATCAACAACATTCTATTTTAAAAAAATTTGAAATTAATTTTCAATTAATGAATTAATTTACATTTAATTTTCATTCGCTGTAAATGGCATCATCTGGTGATGGTATTGTGAAAAAAAATGGATTTCAAAATATTTATTATAGAGAAGTTAGAAATTAATTAAAATATATATAAAAAATCTGCTCTATAGTGCAAAATTCAGTACAAAAAATTGCTTCTATTAAACATGTCTCATTTATCAATATCCATTTCGAAATTTCGAGTTGCATTTGAAACATACTGTATGCTGATAAATTAATCAAAACAAAATGATGTTTCAAACCATTAAATAAAATCAGATTCATTTCCTTCCGAATAATATATTTTTCCGACAATTCCGAAAATTTTAAGAGATTGTTGCTATTATATCTTTAGTTCAAAACATTGTTATTTATTAGAAACAGAACAAAAAGTCGTTTGCATTGTGGAAAGTATCACACTTGAAAAGAAAAAAAAATCAAAGTAAAATATTTTCATTGAGAAAAGAAAAACATTCATTATTTGTTGCAAAAAAGGTTTTGACTTGCAATTGTAATTAAATTTTTAAAAATGAAATAAGCAGAAAGTTATTCATGCAGTGAAAAAATTAGTTTCGTTTAAATTGTAGTTGAATTTGTTCTACATAATTATTTTAAGGAATAACTTTCCAAGAACCTTTTTGCATAATGGTAGTACTAGCATATATATATATATATAATTATTATGTATATAACTATAATATGTCATGTATTAAATTATAATATGCATTAATATTTTATATAGTTAAATGTAATTGCAATTTTTATTTTAAAATACATTCTGATTGATAATTTCTTAAAAAATATTTGTCACTCTTAAAAAATATTCGATTGAAAAACAATTTTTAAATTAGAATTAGAATTTAATTTCTAAACTTTTCCTCAATCAGGTAATAAAATGAAAATGAAAACTTCTCATTTTATTGAATTGGATAATCTGAATAAAAATATCAATTCCAGATAGATAAAATATTTTCCAATCGATTTGCTTTTTCACTATATTGTAAAATATTTCGAATGCCATGGAAAATTTTATACTTGATTATTTTCAGTATATTTTTATGATGCTCATCGAATGTACCATATAATTTAACAGCATGAGAAAATTAGTGACGGATTATCGAATAAGCAAATTTAGCAACTGCCTATGTCTGGGAGAATATTATTTCTCTTGCTGCCAAATTAATGCTTGTAAAAAATATAAACTGTTTAAATGTCGAAATATCAGTACAACATATACGTTTATTCAAGTTTCTATGAAGCGTAGTAAAATTTATCGAGTTTTTGTATGTTACATAGGATTAAAATAATAATGGTTTACAAGTCAGAATGCCTAGTTTACTATAAATAAATAAAGGTAGATATGTTTTTTTTTTACAGTTTAAAAAATAAATGAGTGGCAATTATCTCCTCAAAACATTTTCGCCTACTCTCTAATAAACGCGATATTCCAGACAACATCTTGCACGATATTGGTATGCAATTTGGCTTGAATCTTGGGATTTTACTGAATTCATCGTGTCATCTAGGTGAGGTGTTTTTGTTGCGATTAATCCCTGGCATGTGGTAAATAGCATCCGAAAATCGTATTTGTGCTTTAGATGCATTTTTTTCTAATCAATCGAAGCAAAGATTTGTAGCAAAATTTCACTTTTAGTGACAAAATTCTGTACCGAATTTGATATATTTGTCATTGGGTTTTTGAATTGCCGCGTTTACTTGTTTCTGAAAGTACAGACCGAGAGATGGTCAATTGATTGTTCAGTTTGTCTCCAAATGTCTGCACTATCGATATTAAATCCATGTATCAAATATTATTTATCTGGCTCTTTTCATTTTTTAATTTTTTTGTAAAGTTATAATCGAAAAGTCGGACTTCTTCTGAACAACTTTTTTTTTTAAATTTGATTTTTAAAATCTGCAAGTTTGGTGTGGAAATCGTATAAAAAATTTCAACTGTCTAGCTCAAAGCATTTTCGAGTTATCTTTGTCAGAGATAGACAGGAGATAATGCCAAAACTTTGAAACTCAGGGAAGTCTAAAATTTGAAAATTTTTCAAAATTTCGAGTTTGATTTTTTGACTCTTTCTATACTTCCTCTATGCTGCGTATTCGAGAAAATAAAAATTAATATAAATTAGGCATTAAATCAATAAAAATGCCATGAAATATGAACTTAAATGTACCAATTTAATAAAAAAGGGGGGAGGTTCATGTGTTATGCCCTAGGTGAGCAAAGTATTTAATTCTACCACTGAAAAAAGTACAAAGATAAATACTTTCGATGATTTTTAGTAATTTTTCGTCCTAATTGACCCGTCTGTAGTCATCAAAGAAACCGACATCCAGTGAAAAAGTAGTGATGTCACCAGCAGGAAGTCGAGCTTATTAACTTAAAACTCAAGCAAACGACTCAACTTTTACAGTCGGTCTACCAGAACGACTACTTTGGCAACAAAGAAACAATCCATCAAAATTATAATACTTCTAAACAAGGGAACGCGAACTGCAGAAATTGAAACTTATCCATCAAACGAAACCACGAACAACCCTACGGATCCACCTCGAAATATTTGATTGAGACGCCAAGAAAGCCTACTAATCATTGGGAGATAATGGCATTTTAATGTTATCCCGCGATTTTTCAGCGTCCTGAAGAATTTAGCCGCAAAACGAATCGCAAAGGAGCAGCTGTACCTTCGACCTTGGAGCTGGCTGTGTTTCGTCAGAGTCGTGCTGAGTGATGTAACGGTTTCGTCTTCGAACAGTGATTTAAGAGTGTAATAGCCTTTTCTCTATGCAATTAGAAGATCACCTTGAATGGTCCTTCACTTTCGAATGCGACTAGTGATTCGTAGAATCAAATTCTTTCCTTCAGGAATGTGATCTATGTCCCAGTTTTTGTTCCTTTTTTTCTGAAACAGAGCCAAGAGGGAGTGATTTTCTGTCGCAACTACATCACACGCTTCGTGTTTAACTTCTGTGTAAAACCAATTGAATTTTTTTTTAAAGATTTAAACATTTTTCTTCCGCAGACAATACCAGGTCTCTATAACTAACATAATTAACTCCTTTGATATCACATTTCAGTAGAGTTTTTAAAAAAATCTCAATTGACTTGCTTTTAAGACTTTATTTTAGTTTAAAGACTTTATGAAAGTATATGTGTTTTTTATTTGCTCCTTTTTTAAATATGAATGTCATAAAAAATTAGTTTGAGGACATTCTGGAAAAACTAACCATTTTTATTAATAGACGATTTTAATTTTTATAAATATATAGCTGCATTTAATAGTTATTATAGATGCTATGGAAACAATAAATTTTAAACAAAAATATTGTAAAAAATTATTTTTAAATGGTTCCTGTCAAATGGAACATGTTAACATTATTTAAATGATTATAATTACTTCATTACATTATGTTGTTGTTGTTATTTCTGCTCTTCTCATAGACAAGCTCTCTGACGAAGTCGTCGATTTAAGCCGAGTGTGTGCAGTAGTTTCTCAGGGTAAAGGCCCTTGAGCACCCTGGGGCAGAAATCTGTCTTCTAACTCACATAAAGATAACACTCGCACAATCGCTTCCACAACTTTTTTTTTACTGGAAGATTCTTTCACACACCTTACAGATAGAATACAGAGGAAAGTACAATCATGTCTGAACAGGGACTCGAACCCGGAATTCCCACACCAAGAAAAAGGCACATTATACCCAGGCCAAAACGCCTTCTAATTTCATTTTAAATAGATAATGAATCATTTTTTAAAATTAGTTTAATAGTTTTAATAATTCCGAAAATTCAAAAATTAAAATTATTACAATTTTATGAATAATAATGGAGAATTAAATTATAATATTTTAAATATTTAAAGAGAATCTTCTCAAAGCAAATTATTAAACTAGAAAATAAAATTGAAATTTGTGGAATTTACAGTATAAGAGAAAAATGACTGAAAATAAATGGTCAAACAATTCATTAACATGAAAAAAAAAAACCTAAATTTTTTATTTAAAAAAATAAAGGACAATAAGTTGCTCAAAATAATTATAGTGGAGTAAAAATTTTCAAATCTTTTAATTGAATTTTATTTTTAAAAAAGTTATTGCTGGTTTCAGGTTTTCCAATTATTTTGGAATTTTGTTTGGTAAACTAAGACTGTATTTCCTTTCAACTTCATTACCCTCTTTCTGTTTCTCTATCTTTTTTAACCCAGTAATACATTTCTTCGAAATCCTGTGATTAAGTTAGTCTAGCTGTAGGAAATGTGTTCATTCATAACTACACTTCCGGTAGTTTTACCACGTGACCACTAATTAAAAAAGTTGGTATGGAAGTTACTTCAACTTTAATAACTGAAGTTTACAACTTCGGTTTTGCTGATTTTGTTAATCTTGAAACAAGTTCGAGGTCTATTTTTCTTTACCAGAAATTTTATGTACGTTTTTAGATGGAAAAAAAGAGAGCTTCTTTTTTTAAAAAATATTCTTGTAGAAACATTCCTTTTCTTGTCCATTTTTAACTTTTCATTTGTATTATTTTTCAATAAACGTTAATTAACAATTAATTGAAAGAAACATTCCATGTTTATGGTGAATATTTGTTTTTATGTTTTCTATCAAATCTGCAGTTTTCTTCCGATTTTGCTGAAACTAGGCACTTATGACCATAAAGACAAGATGAAAGTTATTATTTACTTTTTAAAGCGATTAATTAAATTAATTCACTAGATGAAAAGTAAGCGATTTTTATTGTTTTCTGGTTTGGTCTGTTGGGGAAAACATCTCTAAAACACAAATTCGATTTTAGGATAATATTAAATGCATGCCTGGGATTAATCGTCTAAAATAATACGATAGATTCAGTAAAATGAAATTAGAATAAATAGCATTTAGGAAAAACATATCTAAAACACATATTTGATTTTAAGGTAATATTAGGCGCATTCTAGGTTTGATTGCCAAGGATAATACGATATATTCAATAAAAGGAAATTAAGAAAAACAGAACTAAAACAGAAACTCGGTTTTAGGGTAGTAATAAGCACTTTCCGGGGATTAATCGCCAATGATAAAACGATAGATTCAGTAAAAGAAAATTAGGAAAAACATATCTAACAAACAAATTCGATTTTAGGGTAGGTAATATTAAGAGCATTCCAGGGTATAATGCCAATGATAATATGATAGATTGAGTAAAAAAAATTCATGAAAAACATATCTGAAACAGAAACTCGATTTTAGGGTAATATTAAACGCATTTCAAGGATTTATCGCCAAGAATAATACGATAGATTCAGTAAAAGAAAATTAGGAAAAGCATCATTAGAGAAAACATATCTAAAACAGAAACAGGATTTTAAGGTTATATTAAGCGCATGCCTGAGATTAATGCCAAGGATAATATGGCAAATTCAATTCACGTGAAAGATCAATATTACGTAACTATTTTTCGCCAATACCATAGACGGAATTCGCGGCTTTCAAGGTCCACAATTATATGGGAGAGAGTACTATATTTTTTTAGAAAGTATGTGAGAAAGTTTTGGGGGAACCCTTCACACTGATTTTATCCTATAATCAAACGGTTATGTTTAAAAAATAAATTTTCAGAAAAAGCAAATCACAACAAATATTCTTTTTGTTATTGCATTAAAAATAGATTTCCAACGAAAATATCGAAAATGTTTTATTCAATATTTTTCCTACCTCAACAGTTTTCTTTATAAAATCATTTGAATTCTGTTCCTGTGTTCATTCTTTGGGAAGCTGCAATGATTTATTAAATATTTTTATTATATATGTTTTAATGTTATTTATATTTCTAAATGCTATTATCTCAGAATTTAAATTGTGGTAAAAATTTCATGCCACAAATCCCGTAATTTAAAATCTAATCGAAATTTTTTTTTGTTTAAAAGTGGTATAGTAATTTATCGATATGTTTTGAAGTTTCGTAATGAAAAAATAAAATATTCGGGAACTAGTCTAGGAGAATAGCTAGTATGCATATTTGAATGCTATTATTTCAGAATTTAAATTCTGGTATAAATTTCACGCCACAAATCTCGTAATTTAAAATCTAATCAATATTTTTTGTTTACATTGGTATAGTAATTTAGCAGTATGTTTTGAAGTTCCGTAGCGAAAAAATAAGATATTCGGGAACTAGTCTAGGAAAATGGCCTGGAATTTAAAACATTTGCGTATCTTTTAATTCTTTATAACTTAAAACAAATCGAAAATTTATCGTTATTTATCAATCGAATCGAAGTGCTTTAAAACAGGGCAGTAAATAAATCTTATTTCTTAGTTCAAAGAATTCAGTAATATATTTTTTATCTCCAAAACTTTTTACAAATCATTTGATAAATTTCTCAATTGGAAGTATTTTGCTTTACGTTTCATTTTAACTTTCCTTCCCTCCCCCCCAAAAATCCCGTTCTAATCCCCTACAAAATTTTTTGATATTTCTCTGACATGTTTTTTCGATCTCTTTTATGTAAAAATTCAAAGTTATGGATATTTTATAGCATTTTTCAAAAAAAGTCAGTCCAAACTTTGCTATTTATTTACTTTAGCTGTTTATTTTTTTAACTACAGAGCGAAAAGAGTTAGACAGATAACAGACAGTACGAAAATTTAACAACTATACTGTAATCTATCAAAATTTGAGCAAAATCCAACCAATGGTTGATTGTCTGCATTTTCAGAAACATGTTGTAAACACGATAGTTTAAAAATGCAATATCTTAAATGCATGAAATTCGGTATGTGATTTTGTAACTACAAAATAAATTTTTTTTTTTAATTGGTTGAGAAAATGAGTCTGAAACAGGAATTAGTTTTTCGGATGCTATTATCGGCATGTCAGGGATTAATTGCGAAATGATCACCCATTGCGAAATGATCACCAAGTATTACCGACAGATTCAGTAGAAATACTAATTTCTTGTCTTATTTTTTAAATCTAAATTACTGCAAGCATACTAAGAGAGGGAAAAAATTGTGACATTCTGAAGTGCATTATATTTATTTATTTATTCAACGATACTCTGTCTCAAATTACCATGTTGATGTTTATCCGCAACTTTAGCCTAATGACTTTAGTAAATTAGACTCCTCGCCAGCATTTTACGGCACAAAGATCTCTTCCAAAAAAGTGTTGAAAAAAAAAAAAAGGAAATTAGAAAAAAACTCAGACTAGTCTAAGAAAGTCATTCCATGACAATGAATCAAATTCGGCATTTCTAGGTATTTTTCTAAAGTCTCTATAATTTTCTTAAAAACCGTAATCATAGAACTTAAGTTTTTCGGGGAAAAAAAGAAGGGGATACTCCCCCTCCTTTCCCCATCTTTTTTTTAAAGAAAGTATCTAGAACGACGCTTTTTAAGCTAATGTTTCAGCACAGTAAAGACTTGAAATTCACAACAGGCCTAACTCCTAAAATGCGTCTGGCTCAACAGGAACAAAAATGGTCTCTGCTCTAGAAAAACCAACCAACCAACCTAATTCGCGTCATTAACGAAATTGCTTCTATTAAGCCGGCTTTATAAACAACCAATAAAAAGAATCTTACTCATTTATAAAAAGCCTTTAAAATGCGAATTTAAGACAGGAAATGTTTTTTAAATTTGGAGATCATTTTTTTCAAGTTAGATTTATACACATGCAAAAAGTTCTCAAATGAAAAAATACGAAACTACACTATGGATATAAATGAAGACTTTATTCAGAGTATATACCATAGGTCACAGCACATCGATTCCACTGATTAACGAGTTGAAGAATTCCTTGCTCCCAGAATTTCTGTGACCATGATGAGTCGTTGAGAACATCCTTGAATTCGCTGTCCGATATGAAACGCATCCCTTCCAGATGCTTATTCAGGGGGCCAAATACATGAAAATCACAGAGCCACGTGGCTGGGCTGTTGGGTGGATGGTGGAGCTGCTTCCACTTGAACTTGGCCAGTTCCGCTTGTGTGACCTGGAGGTATGTGGACGTGCATTATCATGGAACAGAACCATACCGTCCGTTGGCTGAACTGGTCTTTTACTCTCGGTGGACAATACATAGTCTTCGGAGTGTCTCACAGTACTACTCATCGGAATTAATGGTTCTTCTAACGGTTCTTCACATGCATTGCCACGTTAGTAGAACGACTTTCTTTATAAGAGTCTCTGATCTCTCCCGAGCATGCGAGCACTTGTATATGCTGCGATGCGAGCACTTGTATGATCTACGTCAGAGACTCTAATTGCATCCCTAGATGTCTCACTACGTTCTCCCATAGCGACATAGGCAAATATGTTCAAGGTTAGGTTGTTACGACGTTTCGTATCTTTTCATTTGAACACCCCTTGTAGTAATAGAATAGATATCACGCATTCAACAATAGGTTTATGAATATAATGGAGTCACTAATTTTCGAATTCACAGAATCGAAGCACGAATTCCATAATCACTAATTCTAAACACTTTTTATAAATCTATATTACAGGGAATTCATTTGTTTGTTCTTTATGGCTAGAAAAATGATCATAACTCTATTCTGTTTGATATTCACTCAGAATAACACGCGCAGTGCATTTTGTTTTTATTTTAACGCGAATACAATCTATAATAATCTATTTTTAAGAATTTCAAATAATTGAATTTCTTTCTTATCATATTAATGTTTTCCTTATAAATTACCATCGAATTAAGTAATTAAAAATTTCGATATCGATTTTTTTCGCTTATTAAGTATTATTATTTAATTTCTTTTGTTTCTGTTACGCAAAAATGACATTTTGCAATCTAATCTTCGCTCACTTCAGGATGTGTTTCAATTTTTAAATTTTACTGGCATTCGATGTCAGTACTATAATTTAATATTTTTAAAGTTAAGTTTTGATTCGATACAAGTGATATTGGGTATTTAAAGTGAAAAAAGTGCTTTGAATTTCACCTCATTTGTAGGTAAGAATTGTAAACGAATTTAAAAGTAGGTTATAATTAAAATAATATGCACTTCTTAGTGCACTAATACTAATATTTTTTTAAAAACTATTTCCCTGCTCACTTGTTATTTTTTGTTATTTTCGGTACTTATTACTTTCTTTTAGTTCTTGTTCTCAGCAATGAAGTGGTGTGTGTGTGGGGGGGAGGCATGAGGTGGTGATTAACATACATGACAGGGTACCTGCTTAGTTAAAACTCTAGAACTTTTTTAATGCTTTCTTAAACCAAATGTGATTAAGATTCTAAAATAATACCATGTCCTAAATGTCATTTAAGTCACTAATAACAAAGAAGACGAAAACAATCATATTACGCAGCTGATACCATTATCTATTATTATTATTATTATATACCTTGTTGTGTGTCTTTGGGAAATCATTTTACCTGTCACGATAAATGAGAAAAAATAGAGCATATATATTATATAGTGATTATGACAATTTTAAAATAATAGAAAATATTTGGTTTAAATTAAAATTGTTACACGATTAATATTTTCAGATTTAAAAGTAAACTAAAAATTCGTTTATTCTTATTGGGTACAATTGCATTTCAAGCTTATGAAAATAATATTAGCTCGCAAGCCAAATATGATACTTTCTTACGACAATTATAATATGATAATAAATGTTGTAACAATAGTTTATAATACACTTTTATAAGTTTTTTATATAAAAAAATCTGTTTTATTAATTTTGCCTTTTAATCTTTAATTTATGATTCAATATTATGAATATTATTGCATATCTTTTAATCAAATGGCGCAGGTAATTTTTTTTACTAAACTCATTTACATTTTTTAAAAGAAAGGGCATACAACATATTGCATTAAAAACACACACAAAAGAAAACCTTCATTTACAGATTGCATTACGAATTCATAAACTCTGCGAAAAAAGGAAAGGTCTATAAGGAGCCATTGATATAAATATAACAAATTTAACATATGCACACGGCTAATCTAAACATATTAAAAACGTATTAAGAATTCAAAAATTGCAATCTTTGAGCTTTTAAAACACTTTAAGCAATGTAGAAAAGCCAAGTATATCTAATCTTAAAAGCATTAAAAATACATTAAGAATTTAAAAGGTGAATGGAATGATTCCTAAAAACATTAAAAAAAACTCAGCAGAGTTCGAAAGCCGAGTATAAACAATATTGGAAGCATAAAAAATGCATTAAAGATTTAAAAACTGAACGTGTTCGAACTTAAAATTTTTAAAGAAATGAATTTGAAATTTAAAAGTGTGAAACAGGCAGATTTAAAAGCACATAAAAAATATTTCATAGAAAAAAATTTTTAAATAGAAAATGCGTTAAATATTCTATAAAATTTATAAAAAGGAATTTGTCGATATAATTAAATTTGACAAGTCCATATTCAGATAACCTGTTGATTCCGAAATTCTGGCCAGAACAGTGATTAGTTCACTGTAATTAATCTCTAATCAGTTTTAAATTTCCATCAAATTGCAAAAACCAATAGTTTATAAATGAATGATAAAATATTAAAATAATTTATGCAAATTTAATTAGAATGTTAACCAACAGATAATTTATGTAAATTTAATTAGAATATTATCTAGCAAATAATTTAATTCATTTAGGATATTAATGCCATAGTCATGGAATATAAACCTCGATGGAATATTTTAATGCATCAGATAATGAATCAAAAATCAATTTTAAAATTGAATTTTTACAAATATGAACTTCATCAAGCTAAATAAAATGGTATGAAAATGACTTCTATGTATTTATCAAAAGCTAAAATTAATTTCTTAAACTGCTAAATTCAAGATTCTTAGCATAAATTCGAAACATTGCCAGATAACATAATATTAAAAAAATTTTACTGTAAAATACTGATAATAAGGAGTATCCAATAAACGAGCAGTTTCGGAGCATGCGCACATTTCCAGCTCTTACTTTACCTATTTCCTTTACTGCCGAGCCTGACGATGGCACTCAGGTCTAAAAAAAAAAAAAATAGTCCCAAATCTGAAAGAGACAAGGCGTGCTTGATGTCTTTGTTTCGTCGCTGATGGGGGATTTGAGTCAGTAAATACTAATGACAGCAACGGCCTTGTGCTGGTGCATTGTCTCGGAAATAATTTTTTTTTCTCTTGTACTTTCTCAAATTACTAGGTCTGTTTCAGTAAGAAAGGGTAGAAAATATTATATCATTAAAAAATTCTTCATGGAAGTATTCACGTTGTTTCACTTTCTTAATGCCATAAGACATAAATATTTCTGAAAAATTACAAAATTTAGTTAAAAGTAAATAATATTTCGTATATAATTTTTTCCCTGCTAGTTCTAAAGTTTAAGACTTTATCATGAATTTCGAAAACGGATGAAATTAACCGTTAAGCTGAAGAACATTCTATAATAATTTTAATTCTATCTATTTACTATTTTGTATTGTTTCTTTCGGATTGTATAACAGAACAAACTTTAATTTGTTTGACTTTTAATACTGATTAAAAAGTCTTCAACTGATCAGCTATGCTTTACTCATACTGATCAGCTACTCAAAAATCCGGCGAAGCAGTATAAACAAAGTGAAGAAATGGAACTGATTAACAAAATAAAAAAGAAAGAAAGAAGCGAAAGAAAGAAAGAATACTTAAAATAACGAAATAGAACAGAAGAACGAAAATAAAAAATGGAATTTATTAACCAAAATAAGTTAACCGAATAGAACAGTGAAAATAAGAAACAGAACAGAGTGGCGAACATAACAAATGGAATTTATTAAAATGAAAATAACGAAACTGAATAGAA
>JAPMOQ010043613.1:1015167-1041381 GCA_026543055.1 Argiope trifasciata | reverse complement strand
ATCAAAATCTGATTATAAAATCAGATTTACATATATTCTACTTATTGCAGTTTTTCCTCTTTTATAAAAATCTGATTATAAAATCAGATTTACATATATACTACTTATTGCAGTTTTTCCTCTTTTATCAAAATCTGATTTACATATATACTACTTATTGCAGTTTTTCCTCTTTTATCGAAATCTGATTATAAAATCAGAGAAGTAAAAATTTCTCTATCTTTTTCATTTCAATCCGTATGTATACGGAAGTCAGTTTTACCACCATATATATATATATATATATATATATATATATATATACACACACACACACACTTCATTCTAAAAATTTTCTCTTACTTCCTGATCAGATTCCACGTTATCTACTTAATTAATCAAAGAAATGCTTTGTAAAATTTTTAGTTAGCGATTCCCAAGGTGCAAGTGATTGATAAAAGCTGCTGACATAAATGAATATTTTTAAATTTGGGTCCAAATAATCTGTCATATAGAGGACAATACATACTTATTCTCTTTTATTCTCTGTATAGATTTGTAAAGCACATAATAATTCTCTTTTAAAAATATTATTATTATTAATTATTATTTTCATTTATATAATTATAATTATTTTACTACTATAAGTATTATTATTTTATAGATGTCTATGATCTAGGTAACTCTATGTCAAAACGATTCTTTCTATATAACTACAATGCAACCATATTTTCTTTTATTTTTATTCGAGATTTGTAGAAGCACATTGTGACTCTCTTTTAAAAGAGCGTTATTATTATTATTAATAGTAATAATAACAACAATTAATTATAATATAATTGTAGTTACCATTACTGTTATAAGTATTTTTATTTTATAGATGTCTATAGTCTAGGTAACTCTAGGTCAAATCGATCTGTCCTATAATACAACAATGCAAACATATTCTATTTTATTTTTAGTAGAGATTTGTTGAACATATTTTGACTCTCATTAAAAAGTTTTATTATTATTATTATTATACAGATGCCTATGGATTAAAGGTAACCAACTGTTTAGTGCGAGATGGACTCAACTGGGGTGAACAACCGCTTATCAATAACGAAGGGTAAGCTATTAGTTTTTCTTTTTGGAGCAAACACACAATAACGATCTGATTATCCATTGTGTAGTGTATTTGTAAAGATGCATAATCGTATCGATACAAAAGGGTGAAAGTGCCGGAGTCGACATCTATGAAACAAACATTTTTTTTCCCCCTCTTATCATTCCTGGAGCTATACTGGAACGATTTTCCATCAGTACTGAACGTCGACTGTAACGACTTGACTTCGAACAATGGTACTTTGTTTAGTCTAGGGTTGAGTTGTAATCACAATTTGTTTTTAATTAAATGAATAAAATGAATGTTTTTTAAATAAAATGAATTGTTAAGAGCGAATATCTAAAGCAACAGGAGATGTCGCTTGTTTTATTTTTTTACTTCGAGTTTAACGATGCAATTCGAACATTTGTGTTCATTCTTTCAGCAGATAATTATAGAGAAAGGGCAGTGTTTATTAAAACTTATAATGAATTGAAATATTCGATAATAGAATAAATTATTTTTGTGATGATTGCATTTGATTACAGATGTTCTTAAAAAATTTAAAACAAGATGCATTGCTTGATTTGTTAATATTTTTCAATCAAAATTATAGTTCTATTTCGGTACTAATGATGAATCCGAAGTTGTTTATGTTTTCTGGACATTGAATAGTATTATACCTGAAGTCTTTTATTATATTTTAAAAAAGTGATACTTTTTTGAGGCTTATATCTTTTCGACGATTGCCTCCGGTCGAATTTGATGAATTTGATTTTAATAGCATTAAATTAAATTGTTTATGAAAGCAGAGGAACAGGGAGCTTCGCACAACTATAAACTAAAAATTGCCTTTCTTTAAAATTTTAATTTTGATTCATAACAATCGCTACTAGGAGATCAGAATAGGGTCGGATATACAGGTATCGGCCTAGATTCTGCATTGGGTGATTTTTTAAGAACATAATGGATCACAGTATTTGATCAGAAGTATTTTCAGCTTATGTGTTTTCATATATCTGAATATAATATAAAAATGAAATGAAATATTCAGCTTCGGTTGGCAGTTTGCCGAGTTTTGTTGGTTTCGCGAGACTGATCACATGTTTCCCCTGTTTTATAGTGTACGTCTGCTTGCGGATTAGTAATGAATAAAAAATAATAGTTGCGTTGAAAAAAATGAAATAATGACGATAATGCAAGATAGCGAAAGCGGTGTTTTTTCAGATAATGATTCCTGCTAGTGAAAAAAAATCAAATCCAACGAGACAGTTTACTCTGTGCTCCCGTAAAAGAGATTCCAGAGGTAAACCAGCAAGAAAAGAGACTAGCCAACAGTGAACAGAGTGTCAAGTAACACTTTGTGTTGTCCCTTGTTTCAAAAACTATCATACAAAGACTAATATTTAACTTTTTTCATTCGCCTGACATAACTCGATATAGTAAATTAAAATTAAAACTAAATTCATCTTCAAATATATATTATTTGTTTGGTTTCGTTTTCTTGTGTTTAATAATAAAATAGGAAAAAAATGTGATGATTTTTGATGTTCCATATATATGCTTCTTTGAGTAGGTATGCCTTAGATCTTAGTAAAAGTGGTCCGCTGTTTGAATCTCTGATGCCGTCCATTTCGCAAATTTCGTTTAATTATATTACCATGTTTTGAAGTAATACAAAGATTATTTTATGATGGATTTCTTAATTTTGAGCCATGGTCATCTGACAGGAGCGAAGATTGAACTGACCAACATTATTTCCAATTATACCCTGACATCGTCCTTGATTGTACTATTGCTTACAATAAATGATATTTGGACTTATAATCATTTCAGCACTTTCTAATATTGTACTTTATTGTACCAGAACGTATAGAAAGGAAAGCAACTTTTGTTGCAACATCCGTGTTTAAAAAATACAGTAAACTATTACTTGCCAATCATTTGTAATAAATGACATCAAGATTCTGTCATAAATTCACAGTGTATCTCTTTTACTTGTTATTTTAGTGCACATTTATAATCTTTCGGATGTTCCTTTAATTATAGAAATTATTCTATAACAGTTTGTTATTGTTTCCAGATGTCCAGTAGACGAAGACATTATGGGCCCCTTCGAGTACGTGCACAATAAAACTCAAGCCAGGGTGACCTTCCAGGCTCATAAATTCCCCTACACTTCATCTGTCTATTATCAGTGCAACGTCAAGATGTGTCTCAAGAACTCAGGAGGATGCGACGATGTGGTGAGTTTCAACTTTTTCATTCATCATACAAAATACGTAGTAACTAATTACCTATAATCATGTAAGCAGTCTTTTCCAATTAAAAAAAGTTCCTAGAATAAAAATTTGAAAAAAAAAAATCAACTTTGTGGTTGAAACACCTACGGCATAATCCACAAGAATGAGAAGGGATTTTTCCATCTCCAGTGGATCACAAGAAAAGGTGTACATAACTAAAATTTTTTATCAAAAGTTGAGGTTACTTTTTGACAAATTACGGCTCCCGAAGTTAATTTTCGGCATGGTTGCATTGAAGATTCAGGTATTTATCATGCCGTTAAACCATTTTTCCGATTCTTTCTACGAAGAACATTGCCACCAGTTAGCTCCTCATTAGCTATTAGTGCAATTGTTTTGAATAACCGACTATTTAATAAACTATTGTATAAACTATAAGATATATTGATTTAAGTCATACTGAAGCCATATTTGAATTTTATACATACTTCTCAATCCTACGTGGGCATCACGTAATTAAGGATGAGAAGTATCGGTTGGTGCTTAGTTCTCATCACCCTGGTGGATGCGGTAAAATGTGGGTATGAGCTCCACCCACTGATGACAGGACGTATTTCCCAAGTGAAGGGTTGTACTGTGGCTGGTGATGGCTCTTAGATTCAACCACAATTCCAGCCAGTGTTGCTGTTTCTGCGATTTGGTTATTCAGATTTTTTCGTGCGCCTCAGGGCTGGTTGGAGCAGCCAGTTTAAAGTATATATCTTAACTAGATGGTCAGATGATATACACCTTTCAAATCTGGTCAACTGTATACCTGTCAAATCTGTTTAGCTGATATATACCTGTCATATCTGGTCAGATGATGAGAATAAATCTGAATCTACTTAGCTTTTTCAAATTTTTACATCAGAGATCAATCGTTCGATCTTCCACAAAATTAGTGTGATATTAAATATATATATCCATTGCATATATTACTCTTATATGTAATGGATACGTATAAGAGTTCTTCAATTGATTTCATTTTGGTGCCTATCCACTATTCACCTGTTTCAAAATCACGATTCTGCTGGCCATCATTTCTGCCATTCATTCATGTCATGGAGTATTTGAGACTTCGCTGATCAAATGTTAAATAGAATAATCGCAAAGGAGCTACCTCCACCCTGTCGCAGCATTCTGGATAATCTGAATGGTCCAGTATAGATTGTAAATTGATTGCTGATATAAATGTAAACTGGTTACCAATAGGATGCAACTCATATATTCCTGTCTGACATTGGCGTGAAAGGAAATCAATCCACACACCATATCCAAACAAAAACTTACTTATTTATACGGTAACTTCTCATTACTTCCTTATCTGATGTGCCAACATTATGAGAAAATTAAGTGGCGTATGTAAGCAACTCTCCGACCAAGTCAGGGGTCATACGGCAAATTTAATGGAACAGCCGAGGAGCAACCCTACCTACCACGAAGAAACGATTGAAACTTGATGATACTGGACACTTACAAACAACAAAGGACCTTCTAAAGAGAACGTATATTGGTTATTAGGAGAGAATTAAAGACAAAAGATTGGACAAAAATGTCCTTAATAGAAAATTCAATGACTGGAATTTTTAAAAATTCTTCGATTTTAAGAGACATCTAACTTCTTGGTCATTTGAGTTTTTGTCATACGTCTAAGGCACCAAATGAATTTATTTTATTTGTTTTTGTAATCAAAGGAAAAAAAACGCAACCAATTAAAATTGCCAATTCAGGGCAGTGTCATGGAGTTCTTGACCTCCAGACATAACAAATTAATATAGTAATGGTATGACACTGAGATAACTTAGTACGTCGTTGTGCTTAGAAAAATGAAAGATTTATTTAGTAGGTAACTAAGGCGCCTTGAACGGAATCCAAAATTTCCATTCAAGGAGCAGATTTTGCTGTTTTTCACTACAATCACGTACTTCTTTTTTCATTACAGATAAGTTTTTCTTACCGAATAACTTCATCCTCCAGTTAGCCTACAATGAAAGTGCAAGAATGAATTTGATGAATTATTATTTAGTTGCTGAAAACTTAGATATCACGCATCCCAAGGGTTAAAATGTGAAAAATGTTTAGATACCCAGAATATCAAATTAGAAATCACGATGGTTTCTGCCATGATATTCATTTTAGAGAAAATTAAACATTCAAAACACACTTAAAAACTGGTCCAGACAGTTTTTTGGAATAAATACCTTGAAAGATTTCGAAGAACTGAAGAAGAAAAAAATTCAGTAACTCATCTGAGTTTTTATCTTTACTTCCAAAACATGCTAATTTAATTACCATCCTTTTTAACTTTAGAAAAATTAGAATACCGATAGAAGTGAACTTCTTAACGGATCTTGTTTGAAATATAATTCACATCTACACTTTTAGAAGATAAATCTATGTATAAAACTGTTATAGATATGTATCTATTTTATATCTATATATTTATTATTTCACTGTATTTATTTATCTAGCCCTATTATTTTGTGGCTATCGCGCTAATTTGTATTTTTTCAACTGGACAGACATATTTTTAAAAAAATTCGTATCAAAATCTGATAGAAATCTGAACGTCTGGATTAGACATTATATATTAAGGCGGCTAGCTCGAAGCAAATTTGGGTTATCTTGTTCAAGGACAGACAGACATAAGTAAAAATATGTGTTAACCGGTCTCAAAAATTTGAAATATTGATAGATATCTATAAATTTGAGGTGCCAAGAGTTTATTAAATTTCAACCGTCTAGCTCAAATTGCTGTTGAATTATTTTTGTCGCAGATGGATAGATGGATATTTTCTAAACGTGTTTTTCGAATTCAGTGAAATCTGAAACATTGGTGATTTGTCAAATTTTTTGGCACTGATTATACTTTTTCTTTGAATAGTTTATATATAAAAATCTGTAACATAAATCATAAGATGATGAATCTGGCAATTAAATAATTGTTTCTTAAAAAACAGAGAGAATTACTTTTCATTTATATGTTCTTAAAAACTCATTCAGTTCCTAAATTATTCGAAAGGCAATATTTTATTATAAACAATGCCCATCTATAAGGAATGAGTGTAGAAAATTTAGATAATATTTAGAATGCATAAATTTTTCATATTTCCATCATATGAGAACATGATTTGTTTTGGTTTGTGACTTTTGAAGCCTCAAAATGCGTAGACAAGAAATCGGTGATTTATCGTTTTGGAAGTTTCCCTTTTTTTGCTTTTAATGTTATTAGAAATTAATGCAGGAAGTAGTCACATTTGACTGTTTATCGCCAACTAAAGTTACAACTTGATTTTTAAATTATTCATTCTCCGAATTCTTACGACTTGTTTCAACTAATTTAAGTCATTAACCAGTTGAAACCGGTTTGAAACAACAGTCACGAGACGATCAGATTACGCATGCATCAATTTTCAGAAAAACAATGTTTTTTTTCCCTCCTGGAAATTTGTCAACCTTCAGAACTTTGTGCGCCAACAAGAAAAATTAAAAATGAAAGCTAAAAAAATTAAAAAATTATGTATGTGTATATATATATATATATATAAAGAGGGGAGAGAGAGAGAGAAAGAGAGAAGAAGAAGAAGGATAGAGATCGACAGAAAAGACTCGTGATTGATTCAAGACAATTAAAACTGGTTAAAGACTTGAATTAATTCAGAAAAATTATGACTTAAAAATGTTCTCACATAAGAACTTGAAATTTGCGATCGTAGATTTCATTTTTTAAAAATCAGAGGCTACCAAATTTTTAATACGATCTTTATGAAGCACTGTCATACTGCAGTCAATAAAACGCATAACGTCTCTTTATCAAAGAGTTTTTCATCTCATGCACATCTACAATATTCAGAATTTCACTTTTTCCCGACGCATATGACCTTTTGACCTACACACTTAAAGGGCATTATCACAAGAACTGGATTCATTAAATCATTGCCTCCTGCTGAGCATGGACAGCAAGAAAAGCGTCCTGTCCAATATGTTATGTAAATGGCCAAAAATAAGAAGGAAATGGCAAGAAGTTGTTAACAAGCAACTTTGTATCGATGAACCGCAGACAGACAGAATCACCCCTGGTTTTCATTCATGTCGAAGCGTTGATGGTTCGGATCTGATTTTGTTCAAATCGCCGATTATCTTAATGGCCGAATATCGATTTGAAATCGTCCCGGTGCAAGCTTTAGAGGCGAAGGCTCTCAAAGATGAGTTTGTGAAAGTTTTCTTCTTTAAGGTTAAGGCCATTTTCTGATGACAAAATACTCAGTGTTTCGTAATCGGCTTTTGCTTTGTTGCCTCAATAAGATTCTCGAGCGTTGACCTCCAGGCAAGATTGCTTTCGCTGTTGGGGCTCGTAAAAAAGCATTTAGGTATATTGTCTGGTCAATAAAACATACAAGTGTGTGGAATGGTTTCGGATCTGAAAAGATACTTTTTTATAGAGTTGTTATTATGAGAAAGAAAAAAAAGTAATGACAACAGAAACTTTGAATGATTCGTTGGAAATGTTTTAATTAAACTGCACGATGTTGGAGTTTGTGAGAATGTATTTTAGAATGTCCCTCATTGGATCTCTATTGTTGTTGTTGTTTTGCACGTTTGTATGGGAAGAGATATATTTCTTTTTGATTCTTACACAATACTTCAGTGACTAGCTGGCGTCCTAGCCTAGGGGCAACGCGTCTTC
Organism: Argiope trifasciata; assembly: GCA_026543055.1. NCBI lineage: Eukaryota > Metazoa > Arthropoda > Arachnida > Araneae > Araneidae > Argiope > Argiope trifasciata. The sequence continues at coordinate 1,033,349 of JAPMOQ010043613.1, read as the reverse complement.
CCCGTAATCTGCAGCGTCCCGGGTTCGAGTTTTGGTTCGGGCATGATTGTTCCTCCCTTGTGTTCTGTCTGTCAAGAGTGTGGAAGAGTCCTCCAGTAAAAGGAGGAGGGTGCAAGCGAGTTTGTCTGCCATCTTTATTTGAACTGGAAATCAGACTTCTGCCCTCGGGTGATCAGGGGTCTTTACCCTCCGAAGCTACTGCGTCCCTTTTCCGTGGTAACGCTGATATGACATCATCATTATCATTTAGCTGTCTCATTACATTGCGTTAAATAAGTGAAGTATTAAAAATAAGTCAGATCTAAAAATTGGTTGTGGAAAATTAAGTAGTCGGAAACATGTGGAGTAGGAAACATTAATATCGGATTCCTTAGAATCAACAATAATGATTAGAATATTTATTTGAAACTTTTATATTCATTCTATGAAATATTCAACATCAACATTCTATGGAATTTATTTATCATTTTATAAACCAATCACATTTTAACCACTTTCTTGCACACGAAGAGAGAGGATAATACAGTCGAAAATACAATAAGTAAGATCTCAATGAATCCGAAGTAAATTTTTATAATCCTATGTAATTGTAACTGTCTGTAAACATAACGTTTCAACTTGACAATGCTTTAAGTTGAAAGGATAAAATTTGAACTACACGGCAAATTTGTAGATTTCTATCAAGTTTGATTCGGTAGGGTGGGGTTGAAGATATTCTCACCGGTATTCAAATAGAATGGAGCATGATAATTGAGCACTGAAAATGCTAGAAAAATGAAATCTGGTAATTAAAAATTTCCCATCTCTGATTTCAATCTACGCCAAATTTGAAATCAAATCTGTAGTTGACCGACTATTGACTTGCATTTTTTTATGCGTATAAATGTTAGAATTCACTTAATGAAGTTTCGCAAACACTTATTTACATGAAGTTTCGTAAACAGTTTTAGTATTTAAAAGTTTTGAGCTAAATTAAAATGGTATAAATGCTTAGAATAAAGACGAATGTTTAGCGCCTACATTCAATAGATCGCAAAGTTTGAGAAACATTAAATAATTTTCAAAGCAATTTACGTTTTTTCGGTATAGTATAACTATGTCTCATCTGCCTGTAAGATTTATTTACCAATTTAAGAATCGATTTTGACTATTTTTAAAATGCACCATGCTATTTTCTAGTGCATAATCATAAAACCTTTTTGTTATTGTATTCCCTGCAGCCTCCTATTTGCGACGGTGGCTTCAATATCCGCAGAAGGCGCAGGAGCACAGACCAGCTGGAAGACATTGGCAACCTACAGGCCCTCAGATTGGAAGAAGTGCATGCCAGGGACAGAAGTGTTGAGGTGTTCTCTGGTCTCTACGTCAGCGAAGTAGACGACCAAAAGTCATCAAGCGGTGAGTTCTTTGACGGTTGGTTGTTTGGTTTGGTCTTTTTGGCGCAAGAGCCATGTTGGGTTATGTTGCGCCAAGCTTGTGGTAGATAAACGTGTTTAAGGTATAAAATACACGGTAATGAAGGATAAAAGAAGTTAAAATTAAAAAAAAAAAGCCATTGGAGTTTTCAAAGTTGAAGTGTGTAAATGTATAAGGTACGTTTTGTCAGCCTTCAGATTGTAAAATGGTAAATTAAATACATGCTTAAAAAATCAAATTTTGGGCATAGGAAAACTATAGCAGAAGATGTAAAAAACATATAAATATAATGATAAAACACTATGTTAGTAAATGAGTTTCGGTAAAAAAATTAGTGAAAACTCTTGTATATTTGAGCTTAAAAAAGAATAAAATCATTAGTTCTTTGACATTGCAAGTTTTCATAAAGCATCAGAGAACAATTGGCTTGGATCTTGCAAGTTTTTATAAAGCATCAGAGCACAATTGGCTCGGATCTATCGTGTTGATGTACTTTCTAGTTCAATTTAATTATATTAACATTCCGTATTAAAGCAACACTAAGGCTATTTGAGGAAGGACTTCGTAATTTTGAATCACGGTCATATGACGAGGAATACATTTGAGCTAGCACTTTCTTCCAAACTTTCACATCGCACCAGCGGCAACACGTTTGACCCCCAACGTTAATGTACACTAGATCCGCTAATATGACGGTTCAAACAAAAAGGTTTCTACATGACCTCATAGTGGTCATGTAGCAAATGTATTGTTCCTTTATGTTTAAAAAACTGTTTCCAACTGTTACCAAAAATAATTGTTTGATGAATTTCCATTTGCTGTAATGTAATGAGAAGTGTTATTTATGTTTGAAATATTATATTATATTATGCAGTAGATTTATTGAACTCAAGAATTATTTATTCATGTTGATGTAGAAATGCATTAATATGTTTTCTTAAAAATAAATAATAATAAATTTTCAGTGGAGGATGTTTTTTTACCTTAGAAACTGCATCCAATTCCCGTATGATTTCAAATTTTATTTTTAAGAAATAAAAATTCACGCATTTAAGGGTCTATTCTACTCTACTCTATTGGTCAGTTACTCGAGCGTCTTACTGAATATCTGCTTTTAATAAAAGTTAACTATAACTAACTTTATGACTCATTTTTACATGCCGTACAATGCTTGACCATCTTATCTTATATTTTCCCTTTCCGTATCGTTGCAGAATTACCGTTGGAGTCTGATCTGAAACCTGTTTCCACCGATTTCTGCGTGTCCACTCGTAAATTTGCTGCCGGAATCGCCGTAGCGGGCATCCTGCTCATGCTGGCTGTCATGTTCCTCGTCATCTGTGTCTTGCACAAAAGACGAAGGCGAAAAGGTGCTTCTTCAGCTTCTTCCATTTACTCTGGACCCTACTCCAACCACGCCTACTCAAGGGACTAGACGAAATTCGCATTATTCAAGGACTTTTCCAATTCATCTGATTATGTTTCTCGACGTATCTGGGATATTTAGCTTACATTTACATTGTGCTGTTTTTCTCATTCGCCATATGAATGTTTGATGATAAGACTAATTCATCATAATTTTGCTTGTTAATGAATTAATTATCTAATTTAATGGTTAATTGTTGGATATTTTTTTTGAAAAAGCTACACCATTTCACTAGCACTTTTACATATAGTTAGGATATAGTAAAACTGATATTCTGAAAAACATAATTTTGTTAAACTTCTTCGTCTCATACACCATATTTTAATCGTTGATTATATATATATAATTAAGTACTTTGATTATAATTTATATAATTATATATATTATAATCAAAGTACTTATTCTATAGTTATGAATAATTTTAATATTTAATACTATAAAAAATTTTAATTTTCATCTCCGGTTTTCAATCGTGGTAAATTCCACCGACTACATTAAAAAAATTCTTATAATAGATCCACTAAAGTTTAAGCTTTCGGACTCCAAATCTAGCCCCCTTTTTTCTCCCTATATGAAACAATGGTAATAATGTAATAATATTGTGTTATAACTCATGGTTATAATATGAGTTAGAATGATAATAATGTGTTATAATTCATAAAATGAGTTGCAATGATGATAATGTGTTATAACTCATGGTTATAACATGAGTTGCAATTTTAATAATGTGCTATAACTCATGGTTATAATATGAGTTGCAATGATAACAATGTGTTATGATTCATGTTTATGGGGAGGTTGAACAGCAAACGTTTTGAGGAAGAATTCCAAACTCATAGTCGTATTTTTTTTTTTTTATATATAAAGAGACAATATTTCGCAGAAATTTTTATTTCTCCTTAAGCGAAAATTTTAACAATGTTTCTCGGAAAAACAAATCCATAAATTTATAAATTTCTAACAGAGAAAAAAAATCACCCATTGTTCAAAATTGTTATCAAATGTAATATAACTCTTTGAAAAAATACAGAATGTAAATTACCAAAGAAAGTCAAAATTAAATTTTGGACATCATTATGAAATAACGGTTCGTGATTGCACTAATTTTGTGAAATTTCACAAAAATAAATTGGTGAAATTTAACTAAAATCTAAAATCTTTATTTATTTTACACTCTTTTAATCTAAATAATTATATTAGTGTAATATATTTCATTTTCCGAATATTGTAGTAGGGATGGTGTAGTTTGGGAAGCATGTTCTAATTTGATAATCTTTATTTATATGTTTACTACCACATACGACGAGAACAAAACAGTGTTCCTATTGTAGTTTCTTTCATTCTTTCTTAGGTACTTTAGTTTTCTTTGAGGGTGCTTTGGAGTTAAGTAGAGATATGAGTGAATATATATATATTATAATATAGATTCCTTTAAATTTCCATGAAAAAAATCTGTGAAATTAAATATTTTTATCATCATATTCTAATTTTATATGAAACCATCAAAATTTTTTGTTTTGCGTTTTAACAATAAATATGCTTCTAAGTTTTATTTTCAAGGACATTAAAAAAACAATGGTTGACTTTAGAAAGCTTAAAAATCAAAATCATCTAAAAGAATAAAAACTTCAAAAACTGCTTAGATTATTAAATCATAATTATATAAAGCACAAATTTTATTTAAAAAATTAACAGCGGATTAAATTTCGTCAAATTAACAAAACTGATCTTTTAAAAAAATATTTTTGAAGTAATCTTCTAAAAGAATAAATTTTTTCAAAGTAATTTTCTAAAAAAATACTTTTAAAGTCGTCTTCTAAAAGAATACATTAAATTTCAAAAACTATGTGATTACAAAAGAAAATTTTAATATTCTAATACTATGAAATAAAATTAAATGCAGTTTAAATTTCATCAAATTAACAAAACAGAGAAACATTTCTTTTCCAGTTTGGTTTTCAGAAATTGTTATCAATAATTTCTAGCATAAACAATATCGTCTGCGCTGGCGCATCAGATCTGGAAACGATACAAACCAATCATGAACCATCTTTTCATTCTACTTCACCTTTTTTTGAAATGGATTTTTCCATGAAAGAGAATTCTAGCATTTCCAACTCACGTTACGAAAATTGTAATTAATTGTTATTTTTATCGTCTGCTTGATAAAAATTACAATTCTTATATATAAGTTTCGCTCTTATCTCTAGTCTTGTTTTTAAATCCCGGTGTGCCAATTGTGGTGGATTATTGCATTTCTGTTGACTGTCATTTCAAGAATATGCTTAGTTATTTGTCTTTACAAATGTGTCCATTTTGTTTTATTTATTCAAAAGGCATTTTTCATCTGGGTGTTATTAGTCTTTTTTTCACTTTTCCATTAATATATATATAATGCCTTTCTGTATTGAACATTCCTTTTTAATTCTAAATTATTTATAATACTTTTTATTTTTCAATTTTTGTTATAATATCAATATATGTATTTGATAAATAAATATACAATCAAAAACTCGTGAATAGACTGTAACCATAAATTAATTTTACGAATTCTAATAAAGTAGATATTCTAACAGAATTTAAGTTTACAATTTTTTACGAATGTTTAAGCATTTAAATGTTTACATCAGATTTTTCCTAATAAGTTTTGTGCCAAAATATTTTTTTACGAACAAAGGTTTTTAAAGCACTATGAAAAAATAATATATATTTGTTTGCTCTTAATAATATTTAATTTTTTAAAAATCTTTTGTTACATCTAAGCATGTTTATATTTCCAGTATTTTCAGTATTATAAATCTTAATTGTATGTTGTATTTTTATTTACGTATCTGCAGTATTTTACATACAATTTTATACATATCTTAAAAGTTATTATTTTACTAAGATATTTTTATACAGTCTACAGGTGAAAATTTTCTATTTTTATTCATAATGATAAAACTAAGCAGTATCTACTATTAAAAGGTACAATTATTTTAATAAAGGTGCTGCAACATGTCTAATGATATCACTTATTAATATATGCACGATTCAACTAGTTCTTTCATATTCATATATGAGCTGCATATATTTAATCTTTCATCTTCAATTGTGGGAGATATATCCCATTGTTTCTGAAAAAAATTAATATTTTAATCAAACTTTAAGCATAAATTAAATGCATTCGAATTTTGAATGTTCTAATTAAATTATTCTTTGATTAAAACCTATCGTTATCAGATTTTAGATGTATTTAAAAAAGCAAGCTGTCTTAAGAAAATTGATTTATTATTAATCAAGTTTTGTTTTAAGTCCAAGTTCTGAAATTTAAAATTCATATATTATGAATCATACTTTGGAGATACAAATAAATATTTGTATATTCTGCTATTGTTTCTGTATTGCTACGACGAAGAATTTGTATCAATTGGCTTTTATGAATTCGTCGGTGTGATAATATATGAATTGCGTGATATCGGACGAGTCTATTTTTATTAGTAAGGGGAAGAAAATGAATCAAAGCTTGCCAGATTTATTTGTGTTTTTCAATTTCTTAACTCACATTTGATGCTATATGAAGACCTAATAAGTGAGTTCGAAGCATTTTTGTTTAATACAACGTTATTTTTTTTAAATCTTCGACACCTTAGCTATTTCAAAATTTTACCCCTATTAACAAATGCACTAGTCTGTCTGAAGACGAAGGTCAACCACCAACTCGTCAGAGCCATGTTGTAGCAACTACATAATAGATAAAAAATTCATCTATTCATTGCAGAAATTTTTTTTATTGCACTTTTTCATAATACTTCAATAAGATATATTTTTTTAATACTTTCGAATTACCAAAGGTAATAAATGTAATAAAAATGTATTCCATTTCATTCATTTTGGTGTTAAGGTTTCAGTTTTTCTTTCTAACTGAAAATAATATCGAACTTTCCAGTATTTTTGTATGTTCCAATGAGTAGAGGTATTAGTGTTTTTAATGGAAGCAGGCCTTCGATGAAATTTGTTTTAATGTTAAGTGAAATGTTTTATGTGTGTTTTTGTTTGTCTGTCCTATTTATAATATTAGTTGTTTAAGCGAAGTGTTTTTTATACTTATTTATGAAATAATTCAGCCCAAATCATGGCAGCTATTGAATGAAAAAAAGGATTTGCTGTATCATATACATTTATAGAAATGCCAGCTTAGAAATATTGTTACTTTCTTTTCGAATCAAAACTTCTTAGAAATAATTGCTTTATAATGTTCATATGTTCCCTTAAAATAAAATAATTTTTTTTAAAATTGTAATTTAAAAACGATATATCAAGTCACCTTATGAGGTAAATTTTGACGTAGCTGGCATTTTTATACTGTAATTTTGAAAGCAAATTTGATTTGTACATAAATCATTTTGGATACATCTGGGTGCTTTTTTTTTGGGAACGCTTTTGCGATGGAAATCTTTGTAACTGTAACTGTCAAAAATATTTCCTTCTGTCTCTCTGAAAGTTTTTAATAATATGTAAAAAAATGTTCCTTTAAAATTTTTTAAAAATTTCTTTTTTTTTCTTTTTATATCATTTCTGAGACTTGAAGAGTCTGTTGCAAACGATTTGTTTTTCTTCTGTTTTTAAATTCATTGTTTTAAAATTCAATTTTTACAAAAATAATTATTTTATTAATAGTATTTGCAGCTGATTTTTCTGGTTAGCTGACTTTTTTTTTCTTCAAAAAGTTAAAAATGTTTTTTTTTCTTTCCAAATTTAGATTTACAATGCTTTTTAAAAAACCAAACGATTATATTATAATAAAAACTTATAAATACACATTTCAAACTTTCAAATCTCAAGCACATGTTTATGTTGCTCAAATGAAAAGATCTATATAATTCAACATTAATCATTATAATATTCCTAATATTTGCCAAATGAAGTTTTTAAAGATTTATTAAATAATTCATGTACTATTTACATATTTTAAAGAGACAGTTATGGATATATTTTTCACGGTATATCTTTCCCATGTGTACAGTATCCATATTGATACATACTTTTCACTTATTTATTTTTATTTGTACTTTTCTTTTTTTTAAATTTATATTTCAAATGCCACTACTATACAGTGGGTTTTCAATTTGAACTGCATTTTTAGTATTTTATTGAACTGTGTCACTTGTTTTGTAGCAATAAAATGGTTTGAATAATACTCATTGTATTTTTTTTAATTCCTACTATTAGTTCACACTCTCCCTATATATATTTATTTATATATCTTGTTCAAAATTTCAGTCGTTAATAAAATGCATTTTATTCGTCCACTCAAGTTCAAATACATTTTTTCCAACTCCTAGTGGGTGACACTTATTGTTAATACAGTTTTTTTTTTCAAATATTAAAATAATTTTAAATAAAGTATTAAAATTTCATATTATAATTATATTGTGAATTATAATTATAAATAAAGTATTAAAATTTCATTAACTTTATTAAATTTTAATACTCTAAATAGAGTTTTAGCAGTTTGCAATGAAAATGGAAATCAACAGACTGTAGCTCAATCGGTGAAATGCGAGGATTTCAGTATTTTTCACGTGAAAGTGAAGAATGGGAATTCAATTTTTGCGAAAATCAATAATTTTTGGATACTTATTTTTTTTAATACTTAATTTATATTTTATAATAAGAAGTAACTAAAATATTTTTTTTCTTTGTTGCTTAAGTAGGATTTTTTTTATATTACTTGTTTTAATTTATAGTATTGCAGCACGTTAACGCTATAAAATCATTTAAAAAGAAGCAAAATATTCAATTGAGTATTGTTTTTTTAACGGACAAATTATTCTGCTTATAAAAATTTAAGAAATAAAAGCTTTACTAAAGCAAAACCAATAACTCTTATATGTCATAAATATATAAGGCATTTAGAACGCAAAGGAATCAATATTTATGAAATGGTGGGAAAACATAAACACTATGTTCCTAAAATATTTTAATTAAAAGAAGTAATTCACATTTTTTGTGACAGTAAAATAATAGAAAATATTTCATGCAATGTATCATTAAAACTCTGAAGGGAATTCTGTTAATCTTCCTAAAAATGAAATAAGTTCAAAATTACCCAAAACAGATTTGATGTTTAGTCATTTTCTCCAAAAAAATAGTTCATTGCCAAATTTTAGTGAAATAACCGAATGTGGATCGAACTTTAGCAATAGCGTAATGGTAGAAAAAGCGCCACCGGAAAATTGCAAACTTCGGAAGGCGCCAAATGATTATATTGAAGCTTACTTAACCTTTGATGTTTTTGCATATTTAACACCAGAAAATGTGGAAATTAGAGATAATTAATTATTTATTTATTCAAGTCTTACATATATATATATGTGTGTGTGCGTGCGTGCGTGTGTGTGTTGTTCAAATTTTCATTCGTTAATAACATACTTTTTATTTATCCACTCAAATTGAAATACATTTTTTAAACTTGTAATGATGACACTTGATACTAATACTACTTTTTTACATATTAATTCATTAATTAAATTAAATTAATTGTTAATACTTTAAATAGAGTTTTAGTAGTTTGCAATGAAAATTCAAATCAACAGGCAGTAACCCAATCGGTAAAATGTAATAATTTCAGTATTTTTCACATGAAGGCGAAGAATGAGAGTTCAGTTCTTGCAAAAATCAAACTTTTTTTGATACTTAATAGTTGTTTTTTTATAATTATTTAATAAAAAGTAACTATAATAAAATTTTGTTTGTCGACCTATGTAAGAATAGATTTAATTTTTTTTATTACTAGCTTATTTTAATTTTGAGACAAGCTGGTAACCGGCGCTTTGCTGTCGCAAAAGAAATGACCTTGAAAAAATCGTTTGGAATTCGAAATAATTATCTAGTTTAATTAAAAATGATATTTATTTTCTTATCGACAGTGAATACGTTCATTGAAATTGAAGGATATATTTAAGAGAAACATAAATACAATTTATTCTATTTTTATTATTCTATTCTACAAACAAATATTTTTTATATATAATATTTGGGTTGCTTTTAGAATTGTATAGCTTGTTGACCTTTCAGAATGGTAATGAAAGAAACTATTTATTGAATCTCTTGTTTCGTTTAATATTTGTTCAGAATTCTCAAGTTTAGTATTAGAAAATTTGATTAAAATATTTCTTTTAAAACTGATTAAACATAGAAAATATATTTATATCATAAAATTTTTAATATAGTTGGAGAGATAATTTTTAAAAATTAAGATGGGGCAAAATTATTTGTACTATATTATTTTTGGAAGTTAGTGCAAAAATAGCTAAAATTTCATTAAATGTTTAGTTAAAATTTCATTAAATGTTTAGTTAAAATTTCAAATCTATAGGATTGATCCCCCTAAAACTTTTTCACAGACTCTCTAATAAAACTGTTACTTAAGAGAAAGATTTATATAGAAGATTTATATTGCGATTATGTACATTAGCTTCGAAATATTAACGTGTATCTTGAATTTAGCATCTTAGCTGCATCTGTTTTGTCTCTTTGACGAGTTATTTGGTGGTTAATCCAGAGTAAATAGATATAATAAGCAATATGTTGTTGAAGTGTTATCGGAAACGAGTGAGCGGCACGGCAGTGGTTAAGAGACACGCAGATGAACATTCATTTATATTTATACAGATTAGGAGTCTTCGGTACCTACTTTCTTTTGCATGCCAAACTCAACGCCCACCTCTACTATTCCCGATACTCGTCAGTTCCAATTATCAAATTTTTAAAGTAACCTGGCCATTTGTTCAACGCTGTTTAATCTTTCCATGATGAGAATATACATATTGGCGCCGCTATCTCAGGCACACAAGGAAATTTGCATGTTGTGATGGATTATGTAAAATTCCTAGAGCATCCGTGACTGCAGAGCCATGTATTCCTTGTGAAAAGGGAAAAGCAAACGAGCTGTTAGCAGTTCATTTTTGACTATTGATGTGTTCTTGAGTGTTGTTCGTGATCAATTGTTGATGTATGCTTAATAAGGCTCTTACCTTACATCAGTGTGCTTCACAGGTAAAACTGTTCAACAGCTTTATACCGTGGCTGCTAACATGCATGTCTTATGTACAGAGCATAAGACAGATTGTTATGAACATCGAAACTGATGATTTATACGCAGCAGTGGAGAACATCATACACCGTATTGTACACATCCGTGACATCCGTCAAGCTCAAATTGTTTTTATCTTCTTTAAAGACAGATAGGCACGAACCGAAAAATGCACTTTTCGAACTTAGGAAAATTTAAAATGTAAAAACTCGTCCCACCCCAGTGTTTTTTATGATGATTACAGTGGTTTTTTTTTCTTTCTTGGCATACTTCATGTAAAAGAAAATAAATCCTCAAAAATCTTTAAAATTTACCCTTTTTGTGCGTGGTTTTTGTCACTAAAATTGTGGACCTGAATGAAATTTTGCTTCCCAAACAAATATGTAGTTAATAATCTTTCTATCCTACATGACCGCAGTAACCTGGTGTTAAGTGTTTCAGGTTCGAGACACGATTCTACCGAGTAACTTTCATGCTGTGTCTGGTGCAAGTTACATTTGTCAAGGCCAATTGCCCTTCCACTGTTGTGGTATGGAAATTTTGAGATGAGGCGTCAGCTCAGGTTTTATCCTAGTTGTCTGACAGTGGTTCAAATTTACAAGCTCCGTTCCAAAATTCTAATGTATTGCTTTGAAACGGTACGTTAATATAAACTAAATATAACTAAATTAATATAACTAAACTAAACTTAATTCCGTTCTACTACCGGAATCGATGCGAAATTTTAAAAAAATTAATATAATTTTCTGAAATTCAACCTCTTTATTTTGATTTGAATGTTCTTCACTATATATCCCTTATAAATCAGACGGAAAGATAAATTAAATTTCCCCAAAAAAATGTTTTTACAAATCCTGAAGGTACCCATCAATTGTTTATTCTATCCGTTCAATTATCTGGGATTGAAAACTCTTTTTGGATCACTCTTCGTACTTAGCAAGCAATCACAGCTTTTACTTTCACACAAAAATAAGAAAAGAAATGCGTAACATTAAATTCATTTTTTTGCATTTTGTGTTTATATTCATTGCCAATATTATGTTTAATACTTACTAATATTAAATATGCATTAAGGTAAGTGTAACACAGGTTGGCAGTCTTTGATTTAAGACTTATATAATTAAGACTTGATTAAGACTCTTTTCGACTTATTAAGGAATTATGATTTTTTTGTATGTATATTAAAATATAAATATACCAAATTTCTTAAAAAAACATTTTAAAAAGAAGGCATTCCAGGCGTTTTAATTATTATTTTTTTCTATTGTTTATTTAATTCTTACCGCATGTAAATTTAGTTTGAATGAAAGTACGAAGGTATTTGTAATTCCAATTAAATACTAATTTTTTAGAAATATCTTTATGCACACTTGCTGAATTTTCATAGAATTTTTTTGTTTTTCTGTGCTAAAATTGTCTTTTAACTATCTTAAAAAAAACTGGAAACAAAAAAAGCAAGTCAAATTTTCTTTTAATGTTTGAGAAAATCATTATTATCAATTTCATATAATTTCTTCCGAAATTAAGACATCTGGAGCATTTCATTTTCTAATTACAATATCATTTTTGGAAAAGTCATTAAGATGTGCTTTTTTCCCTAAATCCTTTACATATATTTATTTTATTTAACAATATATTTTAAAACACTATTTTAGTTGAATAAAACATGTATTTTGGCGATGAAATGATATTTTCTTCGCCATTTTTATAATCGCTAAACATTTTTATCCATTTTTTTTATTTCGAAGATCTCTCTCGCTTTTATTCAAAGGAAATAAAATAACTTAAGCAAAATTTTCTATTACTACAATTAGTTCATACTCTCCTTATATATATTTATTTATATATCTTACTCAAATTTTCAATCGTTAAGGAAATACTTTTTATTCATTCACTGAAGTTCAAATGCATTTTTTAAAACTTATATTAGATGACACTTGATGTTAATACAATTTTTTCAAATATTAATTCATTTATTAAATTAAATTAATTTTTAATACTTTAAATAGAATTTTAGCAATTTGTAATAATAATTGCAAAAATCAATCACATTTGGATACTTAATTTTTTAAATAATTATTTAATAAAAAGTAACTAAAATAAAAGATTTCTGTGTTGACCTAAGAAGGAATTGAATTTAATAAAATTATATTTGTTCAATAAAAATGGATTTTTTTAAATGCCAGCTTCAAATATAATGAAGGATAATTTCGCCAAATGTGGCAACCATGGCTCAGTTTGGACTAGCAAGAAAATCCGGAAGAGTACTTTACATTACTTAAAAGATCGGAACTGTTGATCGCTCTTTGATGTTTTCCCAGAGCTTTTGTCGGAAGGGTGAACAACCCGATGCTGATGGCGCAGCCATTAGACTGCTTTGCTCTGATTGCTGCCGAAACGCACATTTATCGATTTTGGTTCAGGGACACTGAAAATTCGATCAGACAGTAAATTTACTTTAAAAAAATTTTTTTAGCGAAGAGAAAATCGGGAGATCTGAGAAAAATTGAGTAATAATAATATATAAGCATCATTGCTTACAGAAAATACATTACTCCCGGATTTTATATTTCACCTTTATTTAGACGAGAATATATCAAATAAAACACATATTTTTATTACACTATTATGCAGTGGTAGATTTCATCAACTCGAGACCCCGGGTGCTAAATTATACTGTGCCCTTCTAGGTAAATTATATTGATGATAAGAAAATGACGTAACTAAACTTATTTGCCCTTTTAAATTCATATTTTACTTTTAAGATAAATATTTCAAACAAGTAATGTTACAAATCAATAAGCTACAAATAAATAAGCTACCCTTTATCTTTTATATTCTAACTAGGGGGTCCGCACCCTGCTAGCTTACGCTGACTGATCCCTTGGAAAAACTTTCGGATCTCCCCACTCCCTCGTCATCTACTAAACCACTTTAGTCTAGCAACTGATTTATTCGATAAAATACGACAAAAAAATGAAATAAATAAAAAATAAAAAGCTGCATCAAAGGATGCTGACATCCATTTCTCTCCATGCGTTGTTCAGTGGCGTCAATGGCATCAAACACATATAACTTACCACAACCTGGTTTGTTGTGAGTACTGCATGAAGAAGGTGGTATATCTGACCATGAATCCTATAGCAATACGACCTGTTCCGGAACGAGATTTGATTTGAGTAAAAGTTAAAGCAGAATTATATTCTCTAATATGTGCTTCAACGTGCGCATAAAAATTTAACCCTATCTCGTTCGTTACTATTGGTCATTCTTATGAACGATTCTTAAGCATTTTCATTCGAACCGTCTTCTCTTTTTTGACGATTTCATTTCAAAATCGATACAGCACTACTTAAAGTCATCTTGAAAATTTTGTCCTTTTTGTTGCCGTTAATTTTTTTTGTTTGAAAACTTTGCAAGAGTGCAAGAATAGCTTTCGCTTGCAATTTTGTCAAATCGCGTATTGATGTACCCGGGCAATGTCAAAGTGGTGCCAAACGGCGATTTATAAATTTGGCCTGATTTTGAGTCCACTTAAGCTTTATGTATGTAGATTTATATATTTTTTTCAATTTTTTTTTAATAATATAAAAGGATTAAGTGGAAATGATTTCTTCCTATTTTCTAAGTGACATATTTTCTAAATGGAATAGGCATTACAGTATCCAATCTTTTAAATTGAATTTAAATCAGAATAAAAATTGAAATTTTTTTGACAAATACGTCATTTTTTTTACTAAAAAGTAAAAAAGACAACTTACTTGATTTTAAAAATTTGGCATGAGTTCATGACTTTTTTCTGAATTATACTCTTTCATTACACATCCCGAACTATTAAGGGAAACTATTCCTAGTTGTTTTCCTTTCGAATGAAAATAAATAGCTCGAACTTTCTTTGTCTCAAAGACTGAGAGATATTCTCCATTCAGTTTCATATTTGTTTGTTATTTAATATTTGTATGTTAATTTTAAGCTAATTTGTTAGTTAAATTACACATTAAAAATATTAGTATCATTAAACTAATTAATATTTTATATTTAGGTTATTAAATTTTTTATTATTAAAAATAACACCTAAAATTATTTAATGGAGTAAATAATTTTAAAATTATTGATTTATTTAAATAATTTTTAATAAAGGAGTTTTCAAGTAAAAAAAAATTAAAGCAGGTATAATTAAAAATAGTTTTATTTTAAAAACACAGCAAAAAGATGTTAACGTTTTTTAACACAGTTTAAATACTCTTAATTCAAGGCATGCTCGTTTTAACATTAAAGACACGGGGTGACCGCTTCTAATTTAAGTTATAAATTCAAAAAACGATTATAATTAATTTTATGAATTTAACAAAATTTAGGCTTAATTCAGGAGATTTAGTCTAAAAAGTCAGCATAAGAATTAAAATAATAATTATTAATGCTTTTAAGAAAATCATTCTCGAAATATTCCTTTTTTTTTATTTATTTTTGTATTAATATCAAAAGCAAATATCCATATTTTTTAATAATTTTTTTAATAAGTCCAAGCTGAATCTTAGTGAATTAATTTGCCTAATTATATTACACAATGTTCATCACCTTCTAGGTAGAATGAAATTTAATTGATTCGAAGCTGAAGGGAATCATAGTAAAAATTGGATTTATAGAATTGGATAAAATACCCAAATATTATTAAAGAAAACAAGAATAAGTGCATGAAGAAAAAACGATAATATTTAAACTAAAAATTTGAAAATGACAGTTAAAACTTGTTATTACAATAAATTATTTTAATAAATAATACATATTAAATAAACCAGCTATAAGTAATCTTAATAAATTAAGAGATTATCAAACATTTTAATATAATCAATTAATTTAAAAAATAATTTAATAAATAAGTAATTTTACTGAACTAACTGCATAAAAAATTAAAATCAGTAATTGCAAAAGAAAACTATAATTCACAATTACAAAGTTCAAATAATTTTTTAACGTGTGAAGTTTATATTTCCTTTTTCATTGAATATAGTGTGCCAAAAAAAGATAAATTAAATAAATAAGAGGGATGATAAAAAAAAAAGAGTTATTTTTAATGAATAAAATGTATTATAAATTATTGGCTTTTCGTCGTTGAGAAACGTAGAACATAATTAACAAAATAGTTCTGGGAAAAAAATATTTTGCGCTAAAATAAAATTAAAATTTGAATTATTAAAGATATTTTAATATTATTCTAAGAGAAATTCAAAAAATCTGAAAAAATTCGAATTTTTGATGACTTTCAATTAAAAAAATTCCAAATAAGCCAAATTTCTCTATGCTAGCTTAATTTATTTAGAACGTAATTAAATCACTTAATTCTTGAAGTTTCTCAACTACAATTACAAATGTTCAAAATTAAACTAACCCAGGGGCATTTCAGCTACATTAACAACACCATGAATTGATTCAAAAATACTCAGACTACCTGTTGAGAGATAAAATCATGCAATTTCAAGATGCATTCATTTAATAATGTCACTTAATGAATTTTGCAATGAACTGACAGAAAAAATTATAATATTTGAAACGTGAGTAGAAATCTTTATTAATGCACACAACTTCTTACTTTTTTCCCAGCTTTAAGAATAATTCATTAAAAAAACTATAACAGTTGCAGACGATAAAAAAAATTATTATCCATTAAAATAATTCAGACATCAGATAAGCATAATCATGCGAGTCTATTATATTAAGAATGGTATTAAAGAAGAAGGAACATTTGCTATTCTACAAAAATAATTTTAGAAAATGCATTCTATCAGAATAAAATTCAAAACAAAATTTCAGCTATTTTGAAGCAATTCGTGTCTTTCTAAAATAATAATAAAACTTTATCTTAAGTTTTATAGAGTCTGTTTGATATCAATAACTTAAGTAAAAGCAAGATTTCATTTCAGTGAAAGAACAAATATTTCCCATTTTCTTCTATGATATAATGTATGATCTTATGATTTATCTACATAAACTTTCATTGTTTGATAAAAAAGAAATGTTTTTTCTTTACATCAAATTTTACATAACAAATTAAATCGTTCACGCAAACGTAATTTAATAGCAGGGGAATCTTTTATTTAGTATTCTGCATAAATATTTCGAGTTATGAAAATAAATAAACGAATAAAAGCATATACAAGTTGTCGTTTCAATGCCCAAACGATAAACGCTAACAACTCAGAATAGCATAAAAATTAATTAAATGAAAAATTATTAAATAAAACAAATTTTTTCTTTTTATAATTATCTGAAACACCTGGAAAAAAATGGGATTTAATTTCATAAGTAAAAGAATCATGTATATTTAATAAAGACTGATGAGGCGAATAAAGACATTGAAAGATTGCAATTCAAAGAAAGTTTCTAAAATTAATCAAGCAAAAATGGCATTGGATGATGTTACTGAAATTCTTATCTATAAATGTCTGAAATTTGATCGCAATGGATCGGTAAAAAAAATTCTTGTATTTTTGTAAGTTGATTTACCTTGTCAATACAATTATTCTCATGTAACATACAACAAATTAATGAGGGATGATAATTCATTGGGGAAAGGATTTTATTTATTTTTTTAAAATTGTATTATGCAATAATAGTTGATTCCCTTAGGAATGTTAATTTCAAAAACTCAAATTAAATCAATCTGTTACAGCTGAAAGATGAGAATTATCTTTAGTATAAAATCACATCTCAAGCATAATCGCATCTTTTATATAAAATCCCATCCATCTCTTAATTCCAAGACTCGCTAGATTTTCGTATATTTCAGAAGTAGCCCGTTATTCTAAGTAAATAATTAAAATCTAAAAATAGAAAGCATTACAAATGAAAAAAATAAAATGCTAAGAAATAAAAATAAGAAAAAATATATCATATTAGTCTTAAGTATATTTGCTTTAGCGACCTCTTTACATGTTCTCAGTACCAATCGTAAGATCTCTTGGTAGTTTTTCAAATTCATTTCATAGTGCTAAAGTAATATTCATTAACCAATTAAATATGGAATGCAGTGTTCAAATTCTATTTTTTTAACTTTCATCGTGCATCACTTTTAGACTAAGTAAAAAAGTAAAATTTAAGGTTCATAAGCATTTAAATTACAATCCAACACAATTTTTACTCCATAAAATATAGCTCGCTCTTTCTTTAATTTCATATCGTAGTTCTTTTGTGGCTTGAATTCATGATCATGTGATACATGGGTGAAACCGAAAAAACAGGTGCTTTTCAAAAAAAATTCAATTG
>JAPMOQ010043613.1:1004655-1014767 GCA_026543055.1 Argiope trifasciata | reverse complement strand
GACCTCTGTTCGTGGATTTTGAAGTTATTTAATTTCATGAAAAAGGATTTAGTAACAGAGGTTACAATTATCATGGGACAAAAATAAAAATTTAAAAAGTAGTTTAAAAAATAAAGATTTCAATGAATCTGGAAATTTTTATAAAACTACTAAAGCTATTAATCATTTAAAAAAAGCTAATAATTTGGAAACTAGTAAAATATTAAAGTATATACGCTTCAAATTTGGGCTCATGCTCATTGAGACAGCTTGTTTTGCCGCTCATGAAACAAAGAAATAAAGCAATATAGATAAAATAAATAAATTTTAACTATAAACTTCCTAAAATATAAATAACTATTGTTTTTTCTAACTGATAAAACAAAAATCATTGTTTTTTACCCCCTATATGGGCTAGAAAAAAATTGTAAAGTTGTGGACATGAAAAGCACCTGTTTTTTTGGTTTCACCCACATACAAAATGCATCGCTCGAGTTTAAAAGAATACTTTGCCAATTTTCTAGGCGTAAAAAAACATAAAATACCAAGAAGTTATTAATCAAATTATAAACACAATTACTTTTCTTCACATGAACTGTGACGTCACACTAAATGATTTCATTTCTTCTGTCGGATACTGTTATCTTTAGTTGAATGGTAAATAACACAACGCTCCAAATTAGCTGAGATAATATCTATTCTTATCTTCCCTATCTTAATTTAATTTTAATAAGTTGGTCTAACAGCGGCAAGATATATCACGAAATAAAATGATATTACTGTTTATTAGAATGATGTGAAATGATTAAATAAATAAAAGGATATTAGAAAATAAAATCTTAATATATTAATGATAAAATACTGTGATATAAAATAATACAGAATAACTTATAATACAGTTATTCTTGTATATTTTTATATAATTATAATATAGTTAATCTATATATTTATCGCATAATATTATTCGATATGAATAATATTATACGATATCAATAATAACCTACAGTGTCATTGTAATCTGTAATATTTACAAATAAAATAAATATTATCTTAAATTAATTTAGATCTTATAATATTTATAGAGAGTAATATCTATTTTAAATCATTCATATGATTTACTAAACAACATAAGCAAATTCGAAATTCACAAAGAAAAGAAATGAAGACGAATATTTTTAGAACAGAAAAATAAATTAACTCTCCCAGAAATATTCTTTTGAAATCATTCTCAGAAATCGTTTGCTTCTTTTGCTTTTCTAATTTCGCGTTTAAAAGTTCTCCTGAGTTTTTAATAATTATTATTTATTTTGGTTTTCCTTTTTTTTTACTAGAAAGATTTTCCATTGCATTTGCACGCTATTTGTCAATTAATCATTATTGCTATAATTAATGTCATTTTATGGCATTTAATGAGGTATGTTCTAAATTTCTGACATCTTTATCAATTTCGAGGTACTGATAGGCAACGATCAGCTTCTCTGTTTTTTTCATGCTTCTGAAGAAAATCGTCTGCTTTTCGCGTTCTTTTTAAACAAAACTGAAATAGATAAAAATTGAAATGACAGTTCCAGGAATAAATATAAAAATTTGAATAACAATAAAGTTACTATTCTTAAATAAAGATTTCCGGTTGTATCCACTCGTCTGTAAAAAAGATAAAATAAACAGATAATGAGGAATAAAAAGACTTCATCAAAATGAAAATAATACAGTTTCCATAGAAGATTCTTGTTTAAAATTTCTGGAAAATGAAAATACACGCATCAAATTGTAAATCTTGGAAGTAATGAAATTATCGATTTCTGTGAAGTAGATGAGTATAAATAATTGATTCAGGACATTTAGCAACTAAACTGAGGTATTAAATTCAAAAGATGAAAAACATGCGGGTGCGTTTTTCTTGGAAATTTTTGATATTTCTTCAACATAATTACACATTTAACTTAAAGAGGCGAATACACAAATTAAATCACTTAGATCGAAAATTTGATGATAATGCTTAATTTTGATTCCAAAATTGTACATGAAATTTTACAATAGTATAACGTATCAACGTTGATAATAATGATTAATTTTGATACCAAAATTGCATACCCAATTTTACTGCAGATACAAAATTTGATGATAATGCGCAATTTTGATACCAAAATTGTACACCAAATTTTATTGCAGATTCACAATTCGATGACAGTGCATAATTTTGATAGCAAAATTATTTTTGTATTATCTATATGTAAAATATATTTTTTGCGCACTTCTTTGCTTAATAGAGAGAAGACTTTTGGAATTGTTAAATTTCGCTTTTATTCCATTCTAGGGAAGATGTAATTTATGTACAAACAAGAAGAGACGAATTACGTCCATATTATGTACTTCAATGTATGTACTTCAATGTGGAACTCAATGACCTTCAGGTAGTAAAGTTAAATGAACTTATTAACTCAACTCTGAACCACTGTGACTGAGAGATCTTCAGCTTTTATACAAGTAGGGAAAGTTCCAGAATACATATCTGGAGACAGTAAGAAAAGTCTAGAGCACTTATCTGACAAAAAAGGAAGCTCCAGAATGTTCTGGAACACGAAATAAAACAAATATTTATACAAACTGGGAATCATGTTGTCGATATCGGTACTGGAATTCACGATTGCTTGTTTGCAAGACCAGT
This sequence comes from Argiope trifasciata, assembly GCA_026543055.1. NCBI lineage: Eukaryota > Metazoa > Arthropoda > Arachnida > Araneae > Araneidae > Argiope > Argiope trifasciata. Next base: position 1,012,120 of record JAPMOQ010043613.1, on the reverse strand, counting down.
GTGATAATCATCCGACTATGAAGACTCGACTGTTCGTTTTCAATGCGGTAATATACAGCTCGATCTAAAGGCGAAAAGAGCGAAAGAAACAGAAAAATATTTCCCTCGGTGATTATTTACCAGGGTTGGGTATACTTTTTCTGTCGTGGGCTGAAAATCGAAAGAAAAAAAAAAGGTTAGAGAGCCAAGAGATATATATTTTTAATTTAAAAGCAATATACAATTTAAATATGTTAAAAAAATGAAGGAAATTAAAATTTCGATTTTAAAAGTTTCTTACATTGAGATTCGAAGTGAGATATACTGATTCTAAGGAACGCGGAAATACTCATATGTCAGTCTACTTCTCAAATAATTTTTTCTAAGGTTCATGGTTGGTAACTCTTTTTTACATATATAAGATGAAGGAAACACATCACTGATTTTCTAAAAGAGAGATATTAACTTTAGGAAACTTATTTCCCATAATGTCTTTTAAAACTCTAATTTTGGCATATTTAGAAACAACTGACTAAATATGCCATAATTATATTTGACATAATTATTAGATTGTAACTCAATTAATTCAAGCTGCAAATCTGAGCTCACTGCTTCATAATTTATGCTGATAGGCATGGTAAAAGTATTCAATTCTGTTTTAATGGCATTAAAATCTTAAAATCTGCATGCGAACTCAAACTGCAATTTTTTCAAGCCATCTTCATAACTCTCACGCTTCTCTTCATTTACTGAGGGTATTGAATTTAACTTTGGGAAATGAGACAAGTTACTGGAGCTTAAAACACTAAGTCTGCCACATGTGAGGTCAAATTCACTCATATTGGATTACCATATGACTGCTTCCGAGAAAGAGATAACACCTGTTGGCGCCAATCTACAGCTATAACTAAGCTAATTCTTCTCTAAGCATTTTACCGATTGAAAATTGCTTTTACTTGCTATTTCAGTCAATTTATATTTTAATATACAATAAAAATGGAGAAATATATAAGTATATATCTCCTATAATTTGCTTCCGACCGGCAAATTCTATTCTCGGGCCGGATAGAACTTTCCAGAGGCTCGGAATTGGCCCACGGACCATAGTTTGTCCATCCCTGTTATGTAAGATTTTGATAGGGATTTCTTGACACTTATCGATTTAAGTAAGGGAAATATAGGATATATTTCCCTTACCGTATACAGATGAATATTTTAAAGGATTTGTTTAACTTGTTATAGAATTATTTTATCCTATCACTCGGAGTGTAGCAACTTACCGAATTAATCAGTTTTACAGAATTGGTGTAGCATTAATTAAATAAAAACGATGTCATTGTGGAAAGGTTGAGAAGTTGGTGGGTGGTGGATCAGGAAATAAAAAAACTTAAATAATAATTAAAAATAATCTTAGGTTGGTTGGTTTGTTAACTTAATTTTAATGGCGCAAGAGCCAAAAGTAGGCTATACTACACCAATCCTATGGTTTGAAATAGTACCATTAAAGACGTTAAAATATTTAAGGTATATTAAAAAATCAAGTGGGTAAAACAGCAGCAATCAAAACGAGATATCAGTCAGACAAAATAAGCTCATTGTTGAAGAACAGCTAAATAAAATGATAAAATCAAACAAAAATAATTTTAGAATTAAGTGTTAAGAAATTTGGAAATGAATAATAATATTCTCTGGGGCAAATTTTAGAACGTTTAAACAAAATGGAGGATAAATCTGGTTTTTTTATTGTCAGTTCAACGAGTTTTGAACTTTGGGGCAGAGGCTTCTACAACTGATCGAAACAAAACTTTTAAACATCGTTAAATCTCTTAAAGCTCATGCTTATGCTTTGAATAGGAACATTCTAATAGCCAAATATCAACATTATCTTTCTGCTTATATTGTCATTGATCCTTCTAATGTTTTGATATCATGTAACATGAATAACATCCTCCCACTATAAAAAAAAGTGATAACCAATCGGGGAAGTCATTGAACGTTTGACGATTTGATCCCTACTCAGTCAAAGACCCAGATAACATAGTTAACAACGGAAGTTACAATCTGCACTAGAGGTTGAAGTTCGGTATTATGACTGCCCATCAAAAATTTGGTGCTCAAATTTCATTTCTACTTCCCATAACGTACATTTCCCACTCTGTAAATGGGGAGGGAGAACTAACATCAACGCGTAAACACTGTCTTTAAAGCCGAATTTTCTGGTTCTATATAGCTGCGAGGGCTCAGAAACAGGAAGATAGGTTGATGTCGCTCTTGCTTCAACTGTTTCGCCAAGAATGCCAAAGGTGCGCGCCAAAAGGTCTTCGAACTTATAAAACTTTCTAATCTGGGGGATTGTGCTATTGTTTTGAGGTAATTGGTTTAATGCAAAGGATTAAGGTGCGGTATGGTGGCATGAAGCAAAGTTTTATTCTGTATTTAAAGATAGAATAAAAGAAAATTATGCGGTTTCTGTTCGCTTTGAATTGCAAATTGATTCGGTCACTGTAAGTTTACCTTTTCGGTAAAATCACCCGATTAATTTTTTAAATCTAATCTTTGCAATTATGTAAAAACAAAAATTTCTTCTCACAACATCGGAATATTTAGACGTGTGTATAGTCTTCTGATTTGCATTCAACAAAATTGAAATTCCTGGAGCTTGAAAAGTGAAAATGGGAAGCAAATTCTTTTTGATTCTCGATGTTTTATTATTAAATAATAATTCTATTTTAAGTAATGTTTTCTAATTATTTCTATAATTATTTATAAATTTCTCTTTCGTGAATATTTTGATTCGTGTATATTCATGTAAATTCTTTTTTGGTATAATTGTGGGCGATTTCAATTATTTTGACTTTCAGATGATCCATATGAGCATCTTCTTTGATGTTCAATAGGTTTATTTTTGGAAATTGAATAACTTCCGTCCAATCATTAAAGGCAAATCTTTTGAAAAAATAAAGTTCAATATTCACACAGTCAGTGAATTTTTCAGAAATTTCATTATCTGACACATTTTTGATTTCCGTCATTATTTGGTTTTAGGTTTTACACGCTCCATTTTTCGGGAAATCAAATGTAATTTTGAAAAGTGGAGTTTTTGCTAAATTTGAAAAAGAAAATTAGTCTTATTGTGGATTTTTTCCCATTTATGAATAGTTTTAGCCGCAACTGGAGACCGAAATCAAAATGATTCTGGGTTGTTTCATTAGCCCTAATTATCCCGTGGTATTTTGTCCTCGAATACAATCTCTCAGTACCTCATATAATCTTCTCAATACCTTGAAGATAATATTTCAGTAGTATGTTAGCAAAGATCTCTATCTCATACTGGTAAGGTCGACCGTTACTTCCCATTTTGGACTTCAGATTATCATTTGTATCTTACTTACATCCTGCTTCGAAAAGTAATGAATTATTTATCCTACCATTCACCCCACCAAGAAAGATCTTGAGTTTGTGTTTCTCTTGAAAGAAAGCATCTAAAATCTAACCCAATGACTGAGAAAATGTTTCTAAAGCACACGACAACTTTTGATGGTTGTCATTGTCTACCACATCTTGAAGACAGAATTCACATCCAGACAATTTATATTCCACAATCATGCAACATTTTAATACACCAAAACAAGACTGCTAAACTCATAAGCCAAATAACCATGGAGTAACTTTATGTAACTGAAATAAGAGGCTATAATTTTTATAGACTTTCGATCCTAGAGACATTAGTTCTAAACCATACATTGATTTTTGATTAATACAGATTGCGAGCACATCCTGAAGATAGAATTCACAGCCTAACAATTAATATTTCCAAATCATGTGACTCTTACGTACACTAAACTATGATCGTCAAGCTCAAATGCTAACACAGGTCAAATAATTTTGGTGTAGTTTTATGCAATCCAAAAAAGACACTACAATTTTAATAGAGATGTTCGTTTATTAAAAAACACAGAATACAAAAATAGGGGAATATACACGTGCCAAGAAACTCAAAAGATTGTGGAGTATAGTAAATTTATGGTTCTGTTTTTGAAATCTACGCTGCCGCTTTTCTTAGTTTGGGAGTAGAAAAGTATTTATGCAAATGGTGGGCGAATGATGCTCACGACTAGTTATTAATCACTGGAAAGTATTGTGGCCCCTAACCTTTATTTTTACTAATCTCAACCAATAATAAAGGTGTGTATGCATGCGTGTGCGTGTGTGTTCATAATTGAACTGATTACTCAGAAGAACAATAGTTTGATCGTCTTTAATGCATGTTAAATTCATATCTACCAAACGCTTTCAGATTAGTATGACAAAGAAATCACTAAAGGAGGTGCTGAGACAGGTGCCATCCTCATTATTTGACCAATATTTAAGATTATGAGGATCATTCAAGCTCTAAAATATCATTATTTTTTCGAAATGAAACATATAGCTAAAATAAGTCATCACTGTTATTTTGTAACTGCCCATATTACTCCTACGATAGTAGACGTTGGCTATTTAAATAATCGGACAATCAAAGTGCCTCAACAAGATGGAATATTTTTGTAAATTTCTAATGAGGGACGTACAAAAAACGTTGAAATACACGGTGGCCATAATTATTTGACAGTGCTTACAGTGTTCTGTAGTGCAATCTATTTGCGAGAATGACGCCACATTTTGTAGGAAGATTAAACAAGACGGGGAACGATGGATTCCGTGAAAAAAAGTTCCAAAAGTCACCGCTAGGGGAATATGTGGTAATGTGTAATAGAAAATAGAGTGTTAACAAATGCTAATCAATACGGAAATAAAATTACCTTTTATTTTGCACATTTGCTGATTTAGTTCAAGTGCAATATGGCAACACTTTTTAAAAAGCAAAAAATTTACATAAACACCGATAAAGTCTCTTTATCTGCTGTTTCCCATGCGACTTCTGGTTATGGGGTTATCTTAAGTCCAAGGTCTATCAAGGAGTTGTCAAGGGTCTGGCTGAGTTGAAGGATAACATATCACGAACTGTAAGGGAGATTCTTGCAGACATGTTACTTTCTGCTGTTGTGAATACTGTGCACAGAAGACAATATGTGGTCCACAAACACATTGAACATGATTTGAATATGCAAAATAAAGGGTAATTTTATTTCCGCATTGATTTGCATTTGTTAACACTCTATTTTCTATTACATGGCGCCACATATTTCTCTAGCGGTGACATTTAAAACTTTTTTTCGCGGAATCTTTCGACCCCCTTCTTCTTTAATGTTCCTACAGAATGTGGCACCATTCTCGCAAATAGATAGCACTACAGAACACTGTGAGCACTGTCAGTTTAATTATGGCCACCCTGTATATATGTCAGCCAAGTTTGAAATAAATCAAAATTTCACTTATGAAATTATGCCTATGTCTGAAAGTGCTTGTTTTTGTTGATCACCTTTTATTTTTTATGAAGATGAAAAACATGTCATGGACGTTCACCTCTGCATTGTTTTGAAAGAAGAAATTGCAATTAAAATCCTTCATCGCTCAAGTGAAAAAGATCACAGCACAGCTAAGTTTCAGGAAAGCAGCATTTATTTGTGTTACATTTGTCACGTTTCAGGAAATAAAGCAAATATACTTTCAATCAATCTAAATGTAAAAAGAAGAACTGATTTCCATAATTTCTGAATATTTTTAAAAGATCTTAATCTTAGCCTTGTGAATAAATAAAATTAGAATTTAAAAGACGTATTAGTATTAAAAGTTATATTAAAAATTTGTATAATATAGCTTGTATTAAAAATTTATATGAATAATATAGTTTGTATTAAAAATGTTTATAAATAATATAGTTTGCAATAAAAAATTTTACTTCAACTATTTGTAAATTTTTAATAAATTTAAATTGAATGTCTTTTAAAATTATTGAATTTTCAGAGTAGTTTGTCACAATTCCTCAATTAAATAGTGCTACATTTAAAGAGAATAAGGTATCCAGTTGAATTAAAAATCTAAAAATGAAAAATGGTAATCATCGGTCGATGTAGTATATTGTAGTCGAGAATATACAAAATTTTAGAACTCCTTTACATCAAAAAATGAAAGGAAAATTGGCTACAAAATTTCACTTTTACAAACATCAAACAAATCCAGTTAAGGAAAAATATGTAAAATCGCATTGATTGGAACACTTTATTTAAATCCGGGATCTTTTCAAAAGAGACTAATATTGAGATTACTCCTTCAAATCTGGTCACTTTAATTCAAAATAGGTATTCAAAGTTCTATGCCCAAAACTAAACTAAGCTTGTAACTTTCTACTTATGGAATTTTCGGATTACAGCCGCTTTCTATGTTGCTATTAACTTCCACAATGCAACAGGTGATTGACCAGAAATCTCCATCACGACACTTCCATAAGTTTCATCGCTGTGATAAGAACTCGCAGAACGAATAAGGGCCAAAGGAAGAAAGAATATGATGGTTGCCTCTCGACTTCCTGCAAAATTACCTTGTAGTCAATAACATTCCGAATGCTGTAATGCATTACTGCAAACCTCATAAACCTTTTACTGCAGTACTAAAAGATCGTGAACCTCACCACCCCAATGTGACACTTTATATTCAATTTCAGATGGTAACGATTCTCTTTTTGAAAGGGGGGTGAGTGAACCTGAAATCGTTTTTGGAAAGCCGGAAAAAGAGCTCCCCCGGATTCGCGTGTGTACCCAAAATGGGTGGACACGCCCTGTGGATGACTAGTTTTTTCCGTCGCAAGTGCATGACTTTGTATGCGTTTTCTTTTTTTAGAAATTATACGGCATTTAGATATGGTCACAGTTCTACAATGACGAAAGGAAATTAAGATTATACGAATGGAAACAGGAACGAATTGGATGAATGTTTTTGACTCTAACTTGTCCATTAGTTGATTTTTAATGATTTAAAAGAGTAAAGGGTTGAATACGTGTGTGTTCCTAAACACTTGAAGATATAGCTGACGCGGTGATAATATTTTGTTTGTAAGCTGAGAGGAATTTTAAGACTAATGTAAAAGAATAAACAATTTTATTATGTTGTTTATTGACTTAAAGCTGGTGAACCGATGATGTATAAAGATAGTAAACAGTTTCTGAATTAATGCTTTTGAAATGAAAAAAAAAAAATGTGAAAATTAAATTTCAAAAGGTGATCTGAGTAAATTATCCTGTTTTTACAATCATTGATATCAAAATAATTGTTTATTGAGGTAAATATTAAAATAAATTTGCATATGCAAAGTGAAAGAAACTTTAAAAATGATATAAAATTAATCAAAATGAATAGTTATATAGTAATTAATTTATTAAATAACTATAACCTGATTATAAATAATTGGTAACCTAATTATGCATTAAGCCAACAATTTGAGCTTGTTGGCTGAAAAAGTTAAATGAGCTAGTTGTTAAGAGGTAATCAGAATAAATTATTCTCTTTATATAAAAATGGTAACCTGATTATGTATTAAGATAACAGTTTG
>JAPMOQ010043613.1:969082-979655 GCA_026543055.1 Argiope trifasciata | reverse complement strand
AAATGTGAAAAGATGAAGAATTCCTGAATATTCACTTCAAATCATAAATCTTATTTTAATACTTGTTCCCTATTTTCTTAAACAACTTTAGCGATTGAACCAAATTTCGCAAACTTACTATTTAGACAAGAAATAGAATATTGCTAATTTTTCAAAATGTAGATGTTAATCATGACTTAATTCATGAGAGATTCAATGAAATGTTTTCATTTCTTCACTAATTCGGAAGCAAATTATCTGATAAGACATATACAAAATTCGAAATTTTGCTTTATCAATGATACCAATCTTATTTTTGTGCAATTTAAAAAATTTATTAATTTTTCAAGTTTTATACTTATATAAAACTATATATTATAGTTCTATACTTATAATAAAGTTCAATGTGTGTGGGTGTTGCCGCTCTACAGGCCAGACCGTTCGACCTAAGCTATCAAATTTGGTACATGTATACCTTGGGAGGTCGGGAATTTCCACCTCGGAGCCCTTTTTCCGAATTTTTAATTAGAATTTGAATTAACTAAAATTTAAGCGAAATTTCGACGTTTTCCCGCCATAACTTCCGAAAATTTTTAGTTTAGTTATATTAACGTCCCGTTTTTTAAAGCAACACGAGGGCTATTTGGGGACGGACCTCGTAATTTTGAACCACGGTCAGATGACAAGGACGACACCTAAACTGGCACCCCCCTCTCCATACCACGCTACACCAGCGGGAGGACGTTTTGCCTGACAGATTTAACGTGCAAGGGACCCCCTCACACGACGGTTCTTCGGTGGAATCGAGTCTCGAACGTGGAACCCTCCGGTCCCGAAGCCGAGACCTTACCACCAGGCCGCCGCGGCCCAAACTCCGAAAATATTATCGCACAAACATGATTTTTACATCAATTTATAGATTAAAAAATTAGCCTTCTAATTGTATCAGTGTTTTAATGTGTAACTTAAGCTTCGATTTTTAACGAATTTTTAAAGAAATATTTTAACCATGTTGTTTAGCACGTGATTAGATAAAATAAAAGAAAACAATGGCGGAAGCTCAGATTAAAAAAAAAAACTATCATCGCAAACAAATCTAAAGAAATACAATTTTTATCACGTGACTGGATAAAATAAAATAAATATAAAATGTGATATTTTCTGTAAAAATAAATGTAAGGCAAAGGATTCTATGATCGTGTTTGAATCATTAATTCAATAAATTATCTTTAGTTATTCAGAATTGAATTTATACAGGATATGCATTCGAATTCCTTTCAAATGGCCAATTTGTAAAATATTATTAATAGGCATATATATTTTAATACTATTAATTTGATCGAAATGAAATAAATAATTACATTTTATGTAGCTTGAGTCAAACAAAGCATTTATGAATAATGAGTTTTAGATTTCTTCATACTTTGCTCTATGAGTCATACTTTACAAAATATTTTAAATAAAAGTTGCTACATCAATCAGTCTCCTAAATCAATCATTAAAACTGACTGATTTATAAAATTAAAGAATATTATTAGGAAAACGTGTTCTTTTAGAACTTTCCGTCCATAATCTTAAAGAAAATATTAATTTCAGGCCAATCAATGCCCGGAATTACTTCAAGTCTAATGGATATGTGATTTAATTGAAAATTTTAGAACGCATTACTCATGACGAACCAGCTGGTGGTCAAAGGCGGCTAGTAATTGAATAAAAGCTGTCGACTTTGGATTTTTTTTAAATTAAATACTCTTACATTAGGCACTCGTCAAACGTTGAACCACTCCATTTTTGATATTTCTGCCTTTTTTTCCCTATGTTATTACCAAAGAACAAGTAAATAACAAAACATCGATGGCAAAACACGTTAGCAGTATTCAGGAAATTCATAATAAATAGTTTCAAAAACAGACGATTAACATTTTATAAGCGAAACAATTAATGATTCGATTTAGTGCCATTTATTGAATTAACTATTAAAAAGATTCTTCTCTAAATGATAACCTCGCTTCAGACGACAAAAACATTTCATTTATTATAATATCAGGCATAATATATCTTTTACTCTAAAAATATTATACCTGTAGTTGCTTTAAACCTCAGCAGAGCCGGTAACGTCCTCTAGTATATTATAAATGCAATTAAAGAAATATGTATTAATTTAGAATATTTTCGTCTATAATAAGTCCATCGGTATTTTTATTTATGAAAAATAGAAGTAATTTTAAGAATAATTTAAGTAGGATAGAAAAAAATAAAACTCATAAAAATTTTATATATAAAATATTTTAATGACTTGAGTATATGACTCCAAAATTTTGCGAAGTAAAATACAGATTGTAGTGAAGATTACTTGACAATTGATGAAACTGCCAATTATTTATGAAATAAATGTTTTTTCATGCACGAAAAAAATATTGATTTTATCATTAGTGTTTTCGTCATAATTAAATAAAAATATTAACGATGATTTCAATATCTTTATTTTTTTTTGTCCCCAAATGGCCTCCATAGTACTTTTAACTGTATTTTGCATCAAAGAATGTGACTAGTTGAAGAAAGTTTCCTTTCGGTCTCTTGTAAAAGTTATTCCCCGATGTAATTGATATTCTCTTTATTATTAAAATAAAACTACTGATGATAAAATTATTTATGATTATAATATTTGTATTAAGATATCTTAACATTAAAAATAATTTTCGGATGTCATTCTAATCGTATAATACTAATTATTGAGTGATTTCTAAAGTATTCGAGATTTCCGACCAGAAAAAACGGGGCTTGAATGAAAGAATTATATTTTATGTTTCTTTAATCAATAAATGTTCTATTCTATATTATTCAAACAATCAAAGTGCCTTAATTTCAATTCATCTCTTAGTTCTATTAATCATATTTGGACAATATTTGTAGAATCTTCCATTCTTCTGCGATCAAGACTAACCACGTTATAAAGCTTTGAATTTCATTATTTTAGATCAATTAACAGTTATTACAAAGAATTGATACAAAGTGCATTGATATGATTATCTACATTGAAATAAGAATTGAAATGTTGCAAACTCATTTAAATCAACGTTGATTCCAAATTTTAAATTTCAATCCGTTTTGGTCGAGTAAAAAAGAATATTTTTGTACTTATATTGGGGTTTGCTGTTCAGATTTCCTAATTTTCTCTTGGAATTTTTAAAGAGAATCTCTCGTTAATTGAATAAAATTACCATGTTATAAATACGCATGACTTCTGTATAATAGAATTTCATGTTTTAAAGACAATATAAATGACTGTAATCAAAACATTTTTTTAATATATTTCAGGTATTGCGTTAGGTCTTTCTTTCATTCCATTTCTGGCTCCAATAACTGTACCACTTTTAATTGGTGGAGGAATTGCTTCTGCATCAGGGGCCGGTGTCGTTATTGGTACCACCAATGTAGAAATCGCACTCCTGAAAAAGAATTTGGAGGAAGCTAAAAACCTGATCAAAGAGGAAGAGAGCAGTTCCTCAAAGATGGATGTTTGGTTCAAGCACACCAAAGAAATGACAGAAGCCATCGAGTCTCTGATCGAATCTAGTCTATTAAAAGAGATGTGCGAGGATCTTGCACGTTTTCAAGATGAAATTAAAAAGAAGACGAGTCTCACAGTAGATGAACTTAAAAAGCGATTCAACCGGCTGCTAAAGTCTTTTATTGAAAAGATGCATAAATTTAGTAAAATGATTGCCAAATTTGGCGAAGTCATTGCACCACTCGTAATGACTTTCATTATTGTACTCTGCCTTTTGAGACAGCACAATAGGATTGTCATTCATTGCATCGGCCAGATGTACCATTTGATGGCCAATAACATGAGCGTGTCTGACGTTGATGTCACAACGGGTGAGGTAATATTGATGCTATCGAGAAATGTGACAGCAGTTTGGCGAGTCTTTGCGGTCACTAATGCTGCTCTTGACGTCCTGACTATGGTGCAGTCTTCAATTGACATACATAACAGAACAGAAGTCGAGCAAGCAAAACAAATCAGAGAAGTAACCGTAAAGTTGGAAGAAGAATGTTCATTTATGAAGAAAGTTTATGATGAAGTTAAGAAATGGAGGTACATTGACTGATGAATGCAGATGGTTCATCCAGCATGTTCCAATTGCTGATAAGCCAGGAGATATAAAAGTGGTTGTCGAATTTCATCTTCCAGGAGGTTGGATATATATTAAACTTCGAATAATACTAACCGAGTTGAATAGATGACGTGAAATTACCAGATAATCATCCTCAAAGAATTCTGCAAAAAAGGAAGGACTCTACAATGCATATAAGTAATTATGTAAAGTCCTTTCTAGTCATATAGTGAAGACATTTTTAACCCATCCCTATTATTATCGGAAAAAAGATTATTTTTGTCATCGATAGAAGCGCAAAAAGTGAAGAAACCTCAATTTCTGTGGATTACCTTTTTCTTCCATAGATAATAATGCCAAGACTGTGCTTTAGTTCTTGCTAAGTGTTCATTAAAATTTCTTAATCACCACTCCGCAAAACATTTGTACATAAATATATGTATTCACTCTACATAAAGGCAAGCCTTTTTTCTATAATAAGTTCTATTTTATATAATCTGATTTTATTGACAGTATTTTGAGATTTATTATTTTTAATGATGTGTTTGATGATGTGATAATGATGTTTTATTGGTAATTAAAGTTTTATTTTTGTGAAAATTAATTATTAATGAATTGTAAATATACTTAAAATGTTTTCATTTGATAAAGTTATTTATCAGCTTAATTAGTGTTATTCAAAAATAAGTTGTAGATGTTAATGTTAAAGTTGCAATAAACTATATTGTATAAACATAATAGTATTTAAATGCTATGTTTATAAAAGATATCTAGACTCAATTTTCTAGTGACAATTCATACAAGGCTATACTCAGTTGTATAAAATTATTTAATTATAATTTTTGCTAATGTATCGGAGGATACGAGTTTTTTTAATACTGATTTTCTACCTATTATGAAGAGTTTCTTGTCATACTTGAAGTTTCTCAGTATGTTTCAAAATATTAAAAAATATCAAAAGATTAACATTAATGGTTTTGCTGATTAAAAGTTGTTCAGGATATTCATAATATTGCAGTCTGTTATTTCTCTCTGAATACAGGAAAGGGAAAAACTTCTACTTTAAAAAAATTGACAATACAATATGTTGTATAAATGAAACACCATATAGAAAATGTTCCATATGAACATTGGAATCCTAAAGTTTTAGTGCCAGTAGCATCGATATGTCCCCATATGCATTATCTTTCTTTCTTACCTTTCTTTTCCTTTTCTTTTTTCCCCCTTTAAAAAGTATTTATGGAATTTGACTTGATTCTATTTAGAGAATTTTAATAGTAAATGCCTCCAAATAGGCAACGCTATTTTATAGTCAGCCTTTAGTTTTACTATACAATTTTTTTAACGTGATAAAATGAAGTTCTAAAAAGTCATATTAGAAAAATAAAAATTGGAGGAAATAAATTATAGGGAATAAATTAATTTTACTTGATAAATCATGCAGCAGTTATTCTTTTCACGTTAAGAAGAATGAATATAATACCCTAAAAAGTCTGTAATTAAGTAACAAGCTGATTCTGAATATTGAATGAAATAATAACACTTGGGAAAATCGAAAGGCTGCCAAATATCGTGCCAAATTCTTATTGATTTGGCAATGTAATTTAAATAATTAAATTCTAAATATATAAATCAACATATTAAATAAAAAACAATACTACATAGCACTGTAATACTTAACAGTTTTTAGACTATTATAAATTCCCATCAGGACTAGGTAGATCAGAGTGATGAGAAATAAAATTCAGCAATTGTCAACATTATGTGCATAGCTATAAAATGTAAATAAATGTGGTAATGGTAATTTCTTTCATGTTGTTATTTGATTTCACAGAATTTTACTTGTAATGTTTGATAATAAAGTAATGTTGTTTTCTTCCTCTTGTGAATAATTGCAATATTCATTCATTAGTTTGAACATGAAATATATATGTATATATATATATATATATATATTTCTTTTTAAAGAGCAGATTTTACTTAATTTTTCATAGTGTGTATACAGAGGCGGCGGCAGCAATGTACCGACGGGGGAGCAAGTAACATTTCACAAATTTACATTTCAGATATCACATAATAATCAATTTTACATTTTAAAAGAAATCAGCTTATATAATTGTGAGAGGTGATGTGACTCAGAATAGAACCCGGGACCTTTGGGTCTGAAGCCCAGTAACATAACCACAGGACAAAGGCAATAGCTCATTCCCGTACATATAATCTGGCTTATTAAGATATCACCACATAATTATTAAAAAACTAATCATAATAAGTGATAATTACAATATCTGGTGATTTATTGCATACAATTTCGTTATGTTAGTTTCTTCAATTTTTTTTGGTGCAAATTCTGTTAACAAAATTTTTTGTAATCTAAATAGCCAGAGAGTTCAGAAGATCTTAGTTTTTTAACTTAATGAAAAGATCTACAGTTATTAATTCGGAAAAGATTACAAATAAAGTAGAATAATTGAAATCAAATACCCAAATTACCAAAGAAAAACTAATAAAAGACATCAACTAATTTTTGATAATAGTTTTAATCCTGGAACATATATCTATCTATAAATAAAACAAAATGCAGATATTTCAAGACAAGGAATTGGAAGTAAAAAGATCTGATACATTAGAATTTAAGAATGAAAATATTTCTTTTGTTTAAATGTAATTCATCGAACTTTATTTCTTAAATTACATATGCTCTACAGGGAAAAGAAATTTCATATTTGAGATGGGAAGAATAAATGAATCTAACTCATTAAAAAAAAAGTTTAAAATGTGCAAGTGTTAAGCTCCAATAATTTGTTTTTGTACCTGTTAGTAATTGATGTTAAAACTCATTTTTCAATTATCATTTACTTCTTAATTCTTTTGTTAGAAATTATGTTACATAAAAAAATCTCTTATATAGGGACAATGCAAAATAACGAATTCTTTTTAAGTTATTCATAAATGAAAGTTTTTGAAAAGTACACTTTTATTTTTAAAATTCGTAATTATATGTTATCTATTCATCAAACTACTTTCAAACGCTCAGTAAAAAAATAGCCAATAAAAATCAATTACATAAATGCATTAACTGCGGCTATATATATGTTATAGATCTAAAGAACTGGGCCAAATTAAATCAAACCTTGTATGCTCATTATTTGCAAAAGAGGGATAATACTGTTAACTTTTCACAGTTTGGAAGTTAATTAAATATTAATTTAATTAAAATACACCGAAATTTTATCCTTTTTCAATAATAATTTCTGAGTAAATTATCCTTCACGAAATGCTTTTATATCACCATAAACTTCAAGCTTTTTTTCTTTTTAATGATTCCTTCCATTCTATTTAATTTTTCTCTGATTTTATCCATTTTTTTCCAAATTAAAAAAAAATCAATTAAATAAATGGCGACCATTGTGAAATAAGGAATTCCATCGACATTTTTTAATAATGGTCTTTTAACTAATTTTATCTATATAAACATAAAACGTTAAAAGTATTACGAATATTATAATATTTTATAAAGAATGAGTTTTTTTTTAATTTTAAAATTATTATTAACAAAGTTCTTTGATTACAAGAAACGTCGGATGTGTAAATTAGTAGTTTAATAAATGAATGCAGTCAGAAAATAAAAATAAACCGAAATCTGCAGAACGTAGAGGACGTAGACGAAAGATATTTTGGTACCCACAGCGGAAAGCGCTGTTACTCACGATTAATGATTGTGAGTACTGGGATGGTAAATTCACTGGAGTGACTGAAGTCTGGGAAACTTGGTTCGATGCTGGAGTGTGTGTAGTCTTGGGTCTTTGGCAGGAGGCAGGTCCAATTCGAGTGGATCTTTCAGAAGAGGAGCGAGGATTCTAGGACGTTATTTAAATTGATTTATTTATTTATTCCAGAGAAACTTCTTGCCTTGGTGTGGGGAGGTAGGTGTGCAGGGGTTGAGGTGTTGTCTTTATGCTTTTGTTCAAAGGAAGATTACGGTGTGGCTCATGAGAAACTTTGATAGCGTTATTGTGATAAATGAGGGAAATTTTATGATTGACTTTTTTATTTAATACTTATTTACTATTTATGAGGTCAAGATGAGAAGGTAGATTCGAGAGTATTATCTTAAATGAAGTCTTGGGCTTCAATGGAAGCTTGGTTCGATGTTGGAGTGCCTGTAGTCTTGCGTCTTTGGCAAGAGGTAGATAAAATCCGAGTGGATCTTTCAGAAGAGGAACAAGGCTTCTAGGATGTCATTTTAATTGATTTATTTATTTTCTCCTTATAAACTTCTTGCCATGGTGTGGGAAGGTAGATGTGCAGGGGTTGAGGTGGTCTTTATGCTTTTGATCAAAGGAAGGTTACGGTGTGGCTCATGAGGAACTTTGATAGATGAGGAGAATTTTATAATTGATTTTTTTATTTAATACTTATTTACTATTTATGAAGTCGAGATGAAAAGGTTGAGTTAAGAGTATTAGCACTGGGTAAATTTGGTTAGGTTTGGAAGATAAGTCTGGGCATTTTGCTATTTGGGTTTGGATGAAATTTTTTTTTATCTTTTTTATTGCTTCGTTATCAACTTTTCAAAAAAAAAAAAAAAAAAAAAAACGTTCCGAAATAATTTCCATTTTAGATTGTTTCAAAAATAAGTTTTAATTTCATAATGCTTATATTTCTGATTAGCTTATGTTTACAATTTTCAAACTGTTCTTTTTAACAAAATTATAATTTCTAATGGAATCATTATTAGGAGCTCTAAACTTGTTCAAAATTAATTTTACACATTCTTTTTGTGCAGCATTGGTGACATTGAAATTATTCCAGTATTTTTTGTAATAAATTTTGTCTTTCCTTAATGGCTTTATGCTTTTTTCTGTTTCTGTTTCTACAAAGAGAGAGGGAAAAAAAGACTTCCATGCAAGATTCTTCTTAATGCTGTAACACTAAATTTAAACAGTAAAATAAAAATATAAATGTTTTTAAACCATATTTTTAAGAACTGGATATAAAAAAAAAAAATTAGCAGCAAAGCTAAGGAATAATCTAACATTATTAGGCTGGAAGATTTTGCACAAGATTCTTCATTAAAAAGAGAAATCAATAGTCAAAACGTCGAAAGAAGCGCATCTAGCTAAACCGACACATGTACTTAGCCGAATATTTCTCGAATCGCAGCTTCTCACAGTTTCCAAAACCTTTCATTTCATGATAAGTACATAAATGCGTTTCCAAGTCACATAATGGAGGAATATTTTCCTCACAATTTTCTTCCTGTCACATAATATTAGCTCTTACCGTATAATGAACTTTCGAACTTGTGTCCACAAACATTTTTTTGGATGCGAAATGTTTTTCGCAGTATGCACATGCAAAATCACTTTTAACCGCTTGCCTGATTGTCCCGAGGTATCTCGGGTTCATATATGTTACAGTTAATTATTATCTCGAGAAAACTCGGGAGAAGAAAAATTTTCAGATTGTTTTACACGGTTTTACCCAGCCTGGAGGAAATGAATGCAAATATTCAGCTATGATTGGCAGTTTACCAAGTTATGGTGGTTGCGCTGTTCTTTTGGCGGGACTGGTCACTTGTTTTCCCTATTATATAGTATATACCTCTTGTAGATAAGTAATGTATAAAAAGGATAGTTACGTTGAAAAGAAGAAAACTAATTGCGTGGATTCAAGATAGTGAAACGATGATTTTTCAGATAGTGATTTCCGCTGCTGGAAAAAAAAGAAAATCAAATCCAGCGGGACAATGTACACTGTGCTCTGTAAAGGAGATTCCAGAGGTAAAACAGTAAGAAAAGAGACCAGTTATCAGTGCACAGAATGTCGAGTATCACTATGTGTTGTCCCTTGGTTCAAAAACTATCATAAAAAGACTAATATTTCACTTTTTTTCATTCGCCAGTAATAACTCTGTATAGTAGACTAATATTAAAATTACATACGTTACACCCGTAAAAAATTAAAATTAAAATCTACATATTTTGTTTAGTTTCGTTTTTTTATGTTTAATAATAAAATATAAAGAATATGAAGATTTTTTGCAATTTTTTTTCTAATAGATTTGTAAAGGAATCGGTTAAAATTTTTACTATCCCTTTTTATTCCATGATGTTCTGATAAATAGATTTGTAAAATTTCGTCTTTATAAAATTAAACGCACATTTTTATTCCGAGCTTATTGTTTATCCCTGCAAAACGAAAGTACGCTTACCGCCTGGCAGATAAAGATTGGTTGCTGTAAAACTGACTGATCTGACAATCTAATCAGATTCCACTTGAGTTCGTCTGCTGAGATTGCCGCGTCTCTATCCTGGACAGCTGCCAAATTTCCTATCTAGAAATCCGTTGCTGATGCTTTGTACATTAACACATTAAAAAAAACATTCTTTTAAAACATTTTCTTAAAAGCATTTCTTTTTAAAAATTGAAGTAAGCGTTCTATTTTGTAATCAAGACAATGTCTCAGA
>JAPMOQ010043613.1:935274-969072 GCA_026543055.1 Argiope trifasciata | reverse complement strand
GAAAATTTTATAGGTTGTTTCTATTTATTTTCCACAAATTTATTCACTTTTAATATTTACCATTCTCATAGTATAAAGTCGATAAAATCAGTAAAACTGATTTAGTGGAGGATTTGAAAGAGAATGGCAATAATAGATTTTCTTTTTTTGAGAAGATTATCTATATTCGAAAGTTACAGGCTACAGCAAACATCTAAATGAAAGGTAAATATTTCTATTTTAATATTCTGAAACAAAAAAAAAATATTTGAAACAAATACTTTTTCCGATAGCTGCTAAGCGTAAAATATAAAGTATGTGAAACGAGAACAATATCTTTATTGAGATTATTTTTATCTTATTATTTTTTTTAATTCTATGTTTGTGATTAGAATTTATATGCTCATTGGTAAATTTGGAAAGATGTTACATGGATATTTATTAATATAGAAAATATTCCTAACTGCATTTTTTCGATCAGCTTCTTCTACTTTGCATTTTTTGAAACTTGTACTGGAACCACTTTTCTAATTCTGAAAATGATATTTTTTATTTTACCCTGCATTTTCAGTCTCGAAAAGAAATAATCCGATGATTTTGCAGTTTTAATTAATAGTTCTAATTTTTCTCATTATGTTCTTGTAACAATAATAAAAGTTTGATTATTTCGAATTTAAGTTATTCTGGTTTTAAATGTGGACATGATTACATTTGATTCATATACTGCTTATGCTTTCAGTTATGTTTACTATATTACAAGCTAACAGAACCTCGAAAATGCCGAGTTAATTAATATCTTTTTTTCATTAAGCAATTTACATTTTAAAAGGGAAAGCTTTTACCCTATTAATACAAAACGATTAGAATATTTGTAGGATTATTTTGTGATAATGTATTGTTTCAAGACTACCAAAACCTAATAAAAAATATACAATATCTTAGTGCTTTTAAAATACATTTATTATTTAGAATTAGCTAATTAAATTTAATACTTAAACGGTTCGGGTCATAATATATGGGGAATATTTTATTCCTTTTTTAACTGGAATCATTTAAAATTCATAATCCTTCTTAAAATTGGGGTTTCAATAATAATAATTCTCAGATTTCATTACAAACATTTTTCCGAATGATTTGAGCAGAGCGTACAAAACTTTTGATATTCTTAGACATTTTTTATTACTATTTTAATCATAGTGCTTTTGCAATTTTCTAATTCATTTTATTTTTTTGCTATTCTTAACCCAGTCCGTTGTTTATGTTTATTTATGTACATAATTATTAATTCAAAACGTAACTAAAAGAACGCAAATGAAAATGTTTTAATGCTTGTAAAAAATTTAAATATTAGTTTCTGCTTTATAATGAATATTCGAATTGGCCTTTTTTATTCTATAAAACTTGACATGGTCTTTAAGATAGAAATCGAACTAAGTTGAATGATGATTTTCTTTTTTCTAAGACTAGCTTTATTTTGCGAATTATTTGAAAATGAAATATTACTTTTCGGTTAATTCTTTTATTTTGTTTTCTTCAATTTTCCTTTTGTGATGATTTTTATTCCTGTTATATACTCCAAGAGCCAAATACTCAAAGTTCACACGTAACACATAAATATTGCACAATACTGTATGACGTTAATCTATTTTCGCAATGTTATTTAATATCATGGAATATGGTATAATGTCACACAATATAGTATGGCCGGCTGTGCTACCTGGCTAACAGATTGGAAATCATGGCAGTCTTTCTTATTCTCCTTTGCACTTATAAATTCATTCATTGGTTTGATTCACCAGTATATTGAATATTCAAGTGAAATTGAACGTTGAACATAATCCGTGTGCTAAATTTCAGGTCGCTAGGCTGCGCTGTTGTCACTGTGCTTTATTTCGAAATGTATATAATAACATTCGAAAATAGTTTTATCTAGGTAACCATTTGCAAATTGCTGATACCTGAGTTAATAAGAAGAGTGATAGGTTGAAGTGTAGCACTGTGTGCCCCCGAGTTTATCGCCAATATGGTAACCCAACTGAACTTTCTTACAGTAACCCTAATTATATTTTGTTTACTATTTACAATAGTTGTATTGTTCAGGAACTACAACTGTTTTATAATGAATTTAATATTTAAAATATCTATTTCAGATTATTTACATTTAGCTTATTATTTTAATTTAAAATTTATAATACAAAGAAAATTTAGAATAAAATTAATATTTACTAAAATAACATTTATTTCATTTTTAGTGTTGATATTTACAAAAAAAAATTCGTTTTCACATTTTTAATTATCACTATGCGAATTCGCAAATCGTCTGCGTTTTCGTATTAAAAGAAGTCTGCCATGGAATTATTCGCAGTTCTCGTAATTCTTTTGGTGCTCCAACGTTTGGTTCCCTCGAAATATTATGTCTGCAATCGTACAGGAGTGGATGTTTGGTAGTTGGAATGGTAGGTATTATTTCGAACCTCTGAATGGATGAAGGGTGATTGGAATATTTTTTTATGAGTTGTTGAGGCTTGGGAAGAATGCTTTGAGTGTTATGAAGTGTTAAGTGCTTATGAAAAGATTAAATAAAACAAGTAAGTACATTAAATATTAAAAATTCTGCATAATATTCGTTCCTATAACATCATTTATTCTTGGCATCCTTAGCGCAGCAAGGGGCACACTATTCTACACTTTTACCGAGTGATATTCAGATATTAACAATATACTACACATCATAAAACCCTCCATATTGCAATGGATTTCGTGGAAATTTAGATGTTATGGCTAAGTCAAGTTATAGCCAGGCTTCAGTGGATTACACCTTTTATATCTAAGTATTTATCATATGCACATAATTATTTCATTGTAATTGATAAGAACAACTATCGATAGTCTACCTGCTATATTTTATTAAGTTTCTTGACTTTTAATATTTTGCACAAACAATTTTAACCAACACAGATTAATTGGAGAAAAGCCTCATTTTAAACATTTGCATGTATGTATTTTAACATTTTGATTGTATTTCTCAATTTTTCAAATGCAATTCATATGATCCCGCAGATCACAAGTGATCTCCACGGCATTCAATGAGTTAAAGATGATAAAATTTCCCATGTGAGTTAAATTAATTTTTAAATTAATCTTTATTGCATGTTATATTATTTTGCTAGATCCCTAAGCTTCCTTATCTTTTTTCGATATTTTTTATGGGTACCTAATGATCCTAATTTGTGATTATAAGATCTCACATCGTTATGGTGATCTACCTTTACTTCTCTATGCTATGGTGATCTACCAATCTGTGGAGATCTACATTTAGTTATCTCTTCTATGGTGATCTACCAATTTGTGGAGATCTACATTTAGTTATATATTCCATAGCTTATCCGGCTAAATTGCTTTACATCAAGAAAACTCGCACCATTCACTTTTAATATCTCAAAAGATTTTTCAAGAGTTTGAAGCAAATGTATATTCTATTGATGTTCAACTATGGAAATAATTAGTGTTATATTTTAATTTTTCTTCGCTTTACATAACTTTTGAAAACAAATTGAAATAAAATGTTTCATTTTTAGCAGGTACTAAATACCTGTGAATTGAAGTATTAGCACCAAATGCCCTTTCAACATCGTTGCAGGCCCATCAAATTCTCTTGGCGCTACATTGTTCTCACTCTTGTCATGTCTACCTTGTTTGTCGGCTTCGTCTTCCTGCTGTTCTTCATATCGTCTAAAAGTCAACCAGACAGCTTAAATAATTCGATGGCCGAACCAGTCTGGCGTGGAGGTACGAATGGCACCAACGCTGTTTTCCCTTTTGAGAAAGACTTGTGGATGAATTCTTCGTCCATCGGTGCCTGTCCCAAAGGCTACTTTGCTTGCAATTCCTCAAGAAAATGCCTCAAGCTTGATAAGAGGTGTGATGGGACAGTCGACTGCCCACATACCGAAGATGAATTGAACTGTGTGTGTGCTTTTCGAATTCCACCATCGAAGTTCTGCGACATGTACCCCGATTGTTTTGATGAAACAGACGAGAGCTTTTGTTCTTACTGTCCAAAGGGATCATTCAATTGCGGTGATGGGCGGTGTATTGATAAAACTAAGGTTTGTGATGGAACAGCGGATTGCAACAATTATATGGATGAAAATTTTTGCTTCAGGTAAGTTATGTGATGTAACTTGATTAGTTTCAAATTTCTGTTTGGAAATGTGGTCGACACAAATCCTCTTTTTCTTGAATTGTTCGTTATTGAGTAAAAAGAATGATAATTGATTTTCTCGTCAGTGTTTTAAATATAGTTTTTTATGACTGTTCGGTAAACCTAAATAATTTTCATATACTTCTTTTCTATAAATCTATGATAATTAAGTTTACTTTTTATTTATATTCTGTAAACTATTCCTTAATTTCTATTTATAAATTCATATATTATGGTTCATATTTTCTTAAATTTCATATTTAACCATAAAAGTAGATTTGTTCCAATACAAATAATATGATTGTAGTGCCATAAAACCAATCAACAAGCAAATAAATTATGCCATATAGAATAATTTGTAATCAGAAACCTGGCCTGAAGATTTTGAGAACCTGTTGAGTCTTTTATGAACTCATTTACATCGATTGGTATTTCCATCATGTGCTTTTTAAATTGTATTCAATTAATTTTTATTTCTCTTATGAAGGATATTTATTAATGGATAATGAAAGTGTGGTTGAGAGGGGAACAATTCCTTCTCTTTTCAGGTGTACGCCAAATATAAAACATTGATGTTAGAATCTCGCTCACTTTTTGCTGAAAGAAAATAATCATGTCGAAACGGTTCAAAGCTTAAGATGGTATTAACCCTTCAGTGGGCGTGGCCATCATACCAACATGATAGGTCGCTTGTATTTCCCACATAGGCTGTAGTAAATTGTAAATTTTCAAAAACGTAATTATTAAAATTATATTGTAAATAGCTTAAGATTAATAACTACAATTACTTTAAACATTTTTTACTTAAAAAGAAGCAAAAATAATATAAACATAGATTGCAATAACAATATAAAATGACCACAGGATAACTGAATTGATTTTCAAATAATATAAATGAAATTGTCGATATTTTGACAGAACAATTTGCATATGAAATATAGAAGTGCAAAAATACAGAATTTATGTATAAAAAGGAAAAGGTAATTGAAAGTTAGATATGAAAAGGAAGAAAATAGTTTCATTGCTATTTTATTGCAGCGTTGCAATTTGAGCAAATGTGTTTAGTGTGCTCCGAACATATAAATTTCTGTCAAATCTAACAACTGAACCTCGTGATTCTAGTCCACTTTTCTTTTTGGCAGGGTTTTTTCCCTGGCATCGCACTTCCACTTCTTCAATGCCTAATTCGGCTTTTCTCTTTAGCACCTTTGATTTTAGATCACTTTTTAGAGATGTGGGTGCTTTTTTTTCAACATTTTCCTTTGTAAATGCGTTTGCCAGCTGTCGCCAGTCTAAAACAATACGAATTTATTTGTAAAATCATACAAAATCAGATGTGACAAAAACTTACACGAACGGTCGCGTTTACCTCATAAATACAAATATCTGATCGGCAGAGACCTATTAAAGCCACAAACTTACAACGACAACTGAAAGTAGGTCAAAGGGAGGGGGACAAATAGTCAAGAACAGGCGTTCCCAGTGTCATCAGATCTCAAGTTATAAAACGAAACTCGTCTCTAGTGTATCTCTCACATACGCGCGCCGTCTATAAGGTTAAGGAAATGATATGAAAAATGTTTGTCATGAATGAGTTCTGAATGAAACTTACTAAGCAGAAATGAAATATGTCGCGTTACAGGGATACAGTTGATTGACACAAAATATGAAATTGTCGTATGTTTATGAATATGCAAAATTATCAGTCCAATATTACTCGTAATACGTATATTATGGCTCATTTATAGGCGCATTACATTAGTTGGAAGACATAACGGCTAACCGGGGACAGATACATGGGAAGAGTTTCACACCCAAATCTTAAATCAATATTTTCTAATCTGGAAGAAATCATTGTTTGATAATATATATAATAATTATTTGATTTTAAAACTTTGATAGAAAACTATTAGGTGCTAGAATTAAATAAGTTTTTTATACCATTTTTATTATTCAATCTTAAAAAAATCAAAATTTTGCTGACGAAATCAATTCACCTTCGGGTTATTATAATGTTAAGTTACTGTTATGAGCACTGGCTGTAATGCATTCAGTATAGTCCAGTCAAGATGGCGAGCTTATAAAACAGCCTATATGTACTTTGCATATTATCCAAGTTGTAACATATAGTATACTAGCATCCTATCTTAATGCTTGTTAAAATTTTAGTAATTAAATATTTTATGAAACTCTTATATCAATAGTTTCTTCAAAATATTTTACAGCTTCAAATTTTGATAGTCATATAATTCACTCATATTAGAAATGCCTTCAGAAGTAACGTGATGAGCATCCGTTGGCTCCCGTAGATTTTATGCTTTAAATTAAAGTGGAAATGATTAAGCTGCAATTAATACAAGAACATTTTTTACTGAAACTAATTTTTTTTAGTCTGATTACTGAAAACAGAGTCGTTAAGCAAGTGTTTTTCTTAATTTATGTAATATCTCAAAAGATTTTTTCATAAGTAGATCGATTAATTAACAATATTTAGTTTAAAATGCATTAGACACTAAGGAAATAAAGATAATTGTTTGAAATAATCGGTCGAAAATATGTTAAGCTTAATCCCATTAAAGCGAAAAAAAAAACTATAAACATATATGAAAAATATATAACTAACATAAATACAATTTAATTACAAAAGCACACAATTAACCGAAAAACAGTTTATTTACAGTGTGTGCTTCAAATAAAAAAAGCAGTAAACCAATTAATCGAAATCAAGTCTGCATCCGTTGAAAACACAATTGCCAACAATCGGAACACACTTCACATGAGTGAATTTTCAGCCGCAGTTATGGCAACGCAAATGCATGAATTTTCTACTCCAATTGGGGTTATACTATGCAGATTAGAAATTTTTAATTTCCTTTATTCTGTCTTATTTAAATTCGAAAGTACTTCAGAATAAGTACTTTGAATTAAATTAAAATTTTGATTGCATATTCAAAAAAGGGACTCCAAGGTGCACATTCCCAACCTCCAAGATAAACATGTATCAAATATAGTAGCTCTGTCGGTCAAACGGTCTAGCCTGTAGAGCACCAACACACGCGCACACAGACATACACATATATTGATCTTTATTATAAGTATAGATATATTATATATGTGGATGAAACTTGAGATAATGTAGATGATTGCAGCCAGGAAGATGCAAGTGTAAAGACCTGCTCAATATTTGCTTTTACTTCCTACGAGATTAAAGTTTGAAGATATCAGTTCTAATTTTGCATCTAAAATAATGATACATGATGTAAAGCAGTCCAATTTAGTCCCAGATATCTCAGTACTAACTAATTTTATGTTTTTATTGGTTTCCAAACCCTCCAAGAAAATTTACATATTTAACATTATATGCTTGAGCATGAACCCCCACCACACACACACACACACAACCAAACACAAAAAGTTTGTATCCGTCTTTGAGCCAAACCACGTTACATAAATACACCTTGTGATGCTTTGTCAGTTTTTTGCTTCTAGATTAAAAACCGACATATGAATGAATTTCATGAGACAATTTTTATACTAACATTAGATATTAGAATTTTTAAAAATTACATTTCAAAAAGGAGTCAGATTTGTAGAAAGCGTAAATGGGCTCGGGACAAAGTATTGTTTTGCAATTATATCACCAAACTATATCACCTGGATTCTAGAAAGGCAATAGACATATTTTGTGTTCCATCGGGCCTTCCCAAGATTGGCATGAAAGGTATGTTTTTTCTTATTTCTGACTGCTTAGCTGTTTTTGTACAATATTCGAGATTACTGGCAAAGTAATGATGAAATTTACATCAATATAAGTTTTAGCATTTCCATCTTCTAAGGAATAGTTTGTCCATAAAGATATAAATTCATCTTCTTTGAGTAAGCCATTTAGGTCTTTGAACATTGGTAGGGATTACAAGAACTCGTTTCAATGTAACGATTCTGGAGAGAGGTGGTAAACGTATTATGATACGATTAAACACTTTTTAGTCATATACACATGTGCATAACTCACAATGAATCAGCAAGACAGAAATGTCTAAAATGACAAAACTTTTTTTCCTTTCTCTTGCATCATAATGTCACTTCTCTTTTGCTGTTAAATATCATTTGCTATCACCATCTGCACTATCGAACCATATTCATTTCATTGCTAAATTACTCAGATATGCTCCGTATTAGAGTATATATAATGCTTAAGATCAATTTATATTTCAGGTTATCCCCAAATGGTGGCTTTAATGAGACTCATGAACCTGATCCTATATCGACAAGTAACATCGAAACTAGGAGGAATGGTTTCCTTCTGAGGAATAAGAATGGCATATGGTACCCAATGTGTGCGAATCCTTACGATAACATGCAGGATGCATTGGCTTCTATTGCTTGTGTTAGTATCACTGCTAATCCTTCAGCCACAAGCACTCACCAGTTTCGAAGATTTGGCTTCCTCCCCTTGCAAGGATCTGAGAATTACGTCTATCACTATCAAGGCAAGTTTGTGCAATGGCGTGGATGTCTGACAGCTAGTGGTATATTCATTGCTTGTAATGATGCCAAATGTGGATTGAATCCTCATCATTTATTACCAAAAAGACCTGTGGCTAGAATTGTTGGCGGTGCGAATTCTCTGCCAGGAAACTGGCCATGGCACGCTGCAGTGTACAAGAATGGTACATATTCATGCGGTGCTACCCTCATTAACAATCGTTGGTTGTTATCAGCAGCTCATTGCTTGCTTGACCACAGGCACACATATTACGAAGTTACACTGGGCATGTTGAGGCGAAAATCCTTCACTCCTCATCAGAAAACTTACAGGATAGACAAAGTGGTTCCACATCCGAAATTCAACATCGTCACCCTAGAATATGATATCGTGATGTTGAGAACGGCTGAAGAAGTCGGATTCGATTTCTGGGTACGACCTATCTGCTTACCCAATCCAAGGTGGGTGGAGACTTCCGGCTCATTCTGCACTGCAATTGGATGGGGAGATATTGGAGAAACAATGCAAGATTCTGAGGGTTTACAGGAAGTGCACGTTCCGCTCACAAAGGCCTGCAAACGAAATCAGGACAGATGGATCTGCGCTGGGTTTAAAGAAGGTGGACGTGATGCTTGTCAAGGTGATAGTGGAGGACCCTTAATGTGCCTGTTTGGAGATGGTTTCTCGTGGTACATTGCTGGAATCATTAGTGGGGGTAATGGGTGCGCTAGACCTCAAACTCCAGGCATGTACACAAGAGTGGCTTATTTTTTGGATTGGATAAACCAGATTATGAGTTTTCGTAATAATGATGTTCCACCTCTGTCTTTGTGTCCTGGTTTGAGGTGTGCTGCTCTTGGAGGTGGTAATTGCCTGCACTCCGAAAGGGTGTGCGACAAACATGTGGATTGTTATGATGCTCTGGATGAAGTAAATTGCACGCGGACAAAGTCTTGAATCTCTTCCACTCTTCTAATACGTAAGCTTCTAATATGGAAGTAAAGAATAAATTGATTTAAAAAAATCAGTTTTATAACCTTATTGATTAATCAAAATTGATTATTTTTAATTAAATGTTTAGAAAAATTTTTTAATAATAATTTTGTTTTAGTAAAAGAGAATTCAAAAATTATTTTATCTTTAGAATTCAAGATAATTTTGTTGGGGTTTAATTTTACTATTTGGAGCTGCATCGAAATATTGTCAGAGCTCTGTTTACATTATTTATTCATCCAAAATAATGTTCACATCTATTCCTTTGTTTTAAATAATAAAATATTCTTATGTTTGAAAAATTAAAAAAATAATTTAT
Source organism: Argiope trifasciata (assembly GCA_026543055.1). Classification (NCBI taxonomy): domain Eukaryota; kingdom Metazoa; phylum Arthropoda; class Arachnida; order Araneae; family Araneidae; genus Argiope; species Argiope trifasciata. The sequence continues at coordinate 959,091 of JAPMOQ010043613.1, read as the reverse complement.
TGTATTCATTGTTTTTAATAAAGTCTTTTTATGTTTATGGAATGTATCTGGATTTAATTTCCTGATATTTGTTTTTTAAGCGTGCTATAGATCAAATTTAAAGAATGTAAACTACAAGTATGAAATATAAGTCGTAGTTTTTAGTATAAAATATATTATAATGAACAATTATATTGTTCTCATCCAATATTTAAATAACAAGCACGAAGCTAGAAAACAAATAATATTTGTTTTAAAATAACTTATTTTCGCAGATTTTTTTAAGTTAACTAAAAACGGCTAAAATACAAAAAAAAAACCTTTGATAAATTAGTTTTTAATCTAACTATTGCTATGATTAGCTCATTATGAAATATTCTCTATTTTGATTTGATGTTCTGAATGTCAAGCAATGATATGGATATTATATATACTAAATTGTATATCATATATGGTTAATCAAATGTCAGCTCTCAGCCGCCACAGCAAATAGACGTACTAAACTTATTGTATGCGTCGTATCTTAATTTCTATTCACAATATATCCGTTCACATTTTTATAGAAACTATCATGAACAGCCAAAAACCTATTCACGAACCAATACGGTGCTCTTACCACTTCGTCTAATATTAATATCGTCTAAAATCTTATATTAATAGTGCATCCTCTGACACGCCATGCCAGACGCCGTAGCAAATTAGTTGCATCTCGAAAGTAAAGAAATCGACAGTCTTTGGAAATATTTAGGGAAATTCGAAACAGTATTTTACAAATTGTGTTTAGCGTGATTTGGGAATTCTCGCCTTTTAACTGGGACTATTAGAATAAACAAAGTGTGGTGGAATGTAAATTATTATAATCCGTGCATGAAACAACAGGACTTACGTTCTCAGGAGCATTTCTTTAATAACCACAATCATATACTGAAAAAACAAAAACAAAAAACTCCCAGATATTCACGCTTGCAGCTTAACAGTACAACATCACATCTCATTCTAATAAGACTCGCATTATGGGACGGCTTAGTAAGGCATCGTCATCTAGTATCGAAAAGAGAAGAATAATGTAACTGCTACAAAAGTATATTCCAAATATGATCAGAAAATCAGATGTAACAACAAATAACGTTGCTGCCTGTCGACCAGGGGATATTTTATTATCAGCATGAAAGGAAAATAGAGTGGTTACAATACTAAGCAGTCATTATACATCGAGTATGAAAACTGTGCAAAGAAGGTGCCATCGTCAGCATTAGCAAAGCTAATGTTATCATTAATTGCAATATAAACATGGGAGGTGTCGATAAGGCTGATCTGTTTGCAAGTTCGTATTGTTTTCTGCTCTGGTAGCACACATATATTGTATGGTATGAAACAATATTCCCAAAATTGTACAATATTGTATTGCATTAAATTATATAGTGTAATACTGAACAATAATGTATAATATTGTACAAGAGGATGTGCTTCTTAGGTGAGAAAATCCTGTAAATGGCGGAGAAAACTTTTGGGGGAATTAGAAATGTGCATTATCAATAGCTTCATCTTATATAAGGTATCAACCAGAACGCCTGTCACATTTTATGGTAATCGAGGAACTGGTAGAATAACTAGCAACTGATTTTCGGGATGGATTACCGTCGAGTTCAGGAAGAATATCATCCTTAGATAGAGATAAAAGACTTATGGCAGATTACATGTATTGTGGTTCTCTCAAAAGTAAAGATTGCCAACTTTTCCAACAGAAAATCTAGGGCTGAACACGTCAAACGAATTATTTTGGCGATACTTGTCCTCAAAAATCAGGTCCCGACCTTGGAGACAGTTTTGAAAGATACCACATGAACGGTGAATTATAAACTAAAATTTTTACAATAAAACAGCATTCAAACATATTACTGTGTTTAGAATATTGGCGTTTACAAAATAATGAATAATTTGTGTTTTTCTTTCATAGTCTTGATACATAGATCTAGAAGTGATCGAGTTATGTATCACTGCTCCATCAGCGAAAATTAATTCCAACCAGCACGACACATGTATCCGAATTTGATACAACCGTAAAGGGCTAATAACTTTTTTGCAAGCAATGATTGAAAGGAAAAAATATAGATTCAAACATGGAAATCTTATATGAGAGCCGTTCAATAAAGAATAAATACAATTCTTTATAGATGATTATGTATTTTAAAAGTGATTATATTAAATAATTAAATGTATTAAATAATTTAATATAAATTAATATATATTTAAATAATAATTATAAATATTATTATTTTAAACTTTATTACTGTTGTGAAGCTATTGCAAAAAAATCAATAAACATTGCAATCGATTCCCTCCCCCCTTCTTTCGGGAAAGAAAAATAGATACAATACCTTGAGATGGAATATTAGGATGATATACTTCACAGAAAGAAAATAAAAATAATTCATCGTCGAAACATGCTGCCCTCTCTTGGTGAGCAATTGCATTTTTTTCATTGTTATATATATATAATTCAAAGAATTTTTAGATTTTTAATTATATTATCTTGTAAATAATTCATTGTGAAATTTTTTCTATGATATTCTATTCATTTTCTTTCAACGAAATTAGTGGAGACATTCCAACCTAATTTCCAAAATAGAATTTATGTCTTTAATTGATAACTGGGATACACATCGAATTGATTTGCTGATAGTGATTTCGATGATTCAAAAGAAATAATTTTGATATAGATGTTAAATTTTAAAAAATTAACAAGAAAAATATCTTAACTGTAATATTTTTGAACAAGTATTTTCAAAATTACAAGTTTCACAGTCTTTACTCATAATAATCTGATATATCTAAAATATTTTTTCTGATATGGGTAGAATGATTTTTATAACTGTCCAATAAAGTACAAATGAAAATTTTTTCATTGTTTTTGTCTAAAATCATGGGCTATTTTTTATCACTTTTTATAAGCAATATTTGTTTGTCAATCAAAATATGTAATTGCAATAATTTCAAATGCAATAATAAAATATTGTTTCCTAATAAGTGTATGTAGAATGGTAAAGACATTTCTATCATGGTTTTTAAGTTACTGTATTTAATTGGTATTCAATTCTTTTAATTAGTTTATGTAAAATTATTAAAAGATTTCTATCATGATTTTTGAGTTATTTCATTTATTTAATTGTTAATGGCAGTATAGAAAGAAAAATTAACAATATTAAGTCTGTACATTTAAAGTTAAATTGTGAATTATTGCATGGAACAATTCTTATTAAATATTTACAGATTATATTTGAAATTTAGCATTACTTTGTATAATTTTTCATTCTGATTTTTTGTATAATTTCATTCAAAAATTCTGATCTTGCATGCATTGATCATAGTTAGTTTTGTTTTTATCCCGGTAGATGGCGACATGATTATTTCTGGCCAGACCTTAATGATGCCAAATGATGAACTTAAATGATTAATTAGTAACTTCGGAAAACAAATTTATCAGATCATTGTATTTTAAATTGTATCCTGATTCTGATTTAATTTTAAAGGAGATATAAAAATGGCGAACATAGCAGCTTCCCATTTGCTTTTTAAAAATATCAGTAAAGTTTTATTCAATTTATAAGATCTAGGGGAATAAAATTTCGGTTTAACCTCCAATCATAATATTTAAAAGAATTCCTGTGCAATTTAAAGTATTTAAAGAAGAAAATTATGTATTTCACTCTGAGTGTAATTTCTTTTTTTTATAAGATTGTACCCAGATTTTTTTTAATTGAAATAATATTAAGATTAGCGTATGCTCAGAATGTAAATATAGTATTTATATAAATATAAATATGATATTTATATGAATATTATATTATATTTATATAAGTATTTAATTTAAATCATGTAGATTTTTATGGAAAAGATAAAAGTATAGTTAGAGTTTTCATAATTATTATTTAATATATTTTTCTTTACAACTAAATCGATTAATGCACAAACTACTAAAAATAAGATTCGCTTTATTTTATAAGTGCGCGGATCTGCGTACTTTTTTTTTATGCCTTTCATATAAAGTCTTTCTCGTCTTCTAAAGATTGAAAAAAGTACACTCCAAAAATGTTTCGAAAATTATTTGACTGAAAGAATAATGTTTTAAAATATGAAGAGAAATAGACAGAAATTGATAAATTCGTTTCAGAAAATATAATTATCAAATTTGTGCTGTTGTTACTATTTAAAAATCATAGAAAAAAATGAACTTATAATTTGGAAATGCACTTTTGAAAAGTAAATTTGTGTAGTTTAGTTAATTGGTTTAGATTAATTAGAAGAAAAATGGTGAGAAATTGCTTTAATTAGAATAAGTAAGTATTTAATTAACAGATTGATAAAATATTACTATATTTGTTCAATGTTAAAAGAAAGAAATTTTTAATTTAGTATTGGATGATATAATTTGAAGCAGATGTTGGAAAAGTAAACTTTAAATTGCTTTAGTTAGTTTGGTTTCGTTACGAAGAAAAGGAGATAAAAATTAATATTTTAAAAAGAAAATGCTAATTAGTAAATTTGTAATTTGATAACGAATGAACCATAGTGAAAGAAGTTTCTTAAAGAAGAACATTTACTTTAGAATTGAGCTTAGATTGAACTACAAAATCTATTTAATATCATCGCAGCGAGCAGGAAATTTTAATTAAATTTTAGAAAAATAAATATTTGATTAGTTTGAAGGAATGATTGGATATTTTTAATAACGTTATTCTTAGTTGAATATTAACCCTTATTAAATACCTTCCGTATTATATACTTTACAAAAAATTTATGTTATTGATTGATTTAATCTATGATTGAACAAAATATTTAGTTTTTATGTAAAGATCATCCATCAAAATTCTTCCACTTATTCTATTTATTTCATGATATCGATTTTGAGTTAATTTCTCATAAAAATACATAGGCATACCCGTTGACATATTTTTAAATTAGATATATATCTATCATAATAATAATCAATCGTGTAAAATAAATAATCAGTCAGTCATGCAGTAATAATAATAATAATTCATTATTCTTTCAGTTAGTTATATTTATCATAATAATAAAAATATGTCATATAAATAAATAATCAATCAATCATATAATAATGATAAGAATCAATTCATTATTCTTTCAATTAGATATGTCTCTAATAATAATGATAACTAATCGTGTGAAATAAATAATCAATCAATCAATCATGTAGTAGTAATAATCAATCGTGTGAAATAAATAATCAATCAATCATGTAGTAATAATAATCAATCGTGTGAAATAAATAATCAATCAATCATGTAATAATAATCAATCGTGTGAAATAAATAATTAATCAGTCATGTGGTAGTAGTAATAATCAACCGTGTGAAATAAATAATCAATCATTCATGTAGTAATAATAATAATCAATTCATTATTTTTTCAATTAGATATATCTATCATAATAATTCATAATAATAATAATTATCAGACGAATAAAATAAATAATCAATCAGTCATGTAATAATAATAACAATAATAATCAATTCATCATTCTGTGACAAAACCTTATCTCTATTTATTTCTCGTTTATTGTGGTTCAGATTTATTGTGTTCACTTGAGCAAACAGAAAGAAGGATTTCTTTTAAAATCGAATTTACAAAAAAAAAGAAAAGTACCAAATTGGATTAACATAGATTGTTTTTGATATTACTCTTTCATAAACTGACATAAATCCAAAAATGTTATTTATTTTTTTGGATATAAATCGAAGGTTCGTCGAAACCTAGAGAGCAAGTGTTTTGACGATAACAGTTAACATCCTTTTGTACTTTGAATGCGAAAATGTAAGTAAATGTATGCAATCATCATAATATAGTAATTGAAAAATCATATAATCAAGATCAAGGATAAAATTTTCATTTATCCTTGGTCTTGATCTTCAGTAATAAATGATTTGATCTATTAAATCAGTGATTCTCAACCCCTCTTCTTCTTCTTCTTCTTCTTCTTTTTTTTTTTTTTTGGCCTGGCATAGAAAGAAAAAGATAAGTTTAAAGGTTGCTTGCTTACCTATAACACACTGAGTAAAATAATTTTTTCATATTTAATTTAAATGTAAAAAAATAATAATAAGATAAGTACTACAAAAACTACAGAGCGTTTATTAATGGATTAATTAATGGCAATAATAAGGATACTTTTAATGAGGGATTTGGGCTTGAAGTTTTTTGATTATTCCATTTATATTTGGTAGTAAAAATGACAATGCTACCCTCATATCATTTTCTACATTTAACAGTCTCGATCTTTTTTTTTTTCCGTTTTGATATTGATTAATATTTAAAATCCGAATTCACACAAATAAGATGTAGAAAATCGTAATAATATTTTTAAGCTTTTTTTTTTTGGTTATCATGGAATAATAGAACCTAAGGTTAATCCCAAATGAATTAATTCATTCTTCCGAATATTTTAAAATTAAATCTCGATTATTAGAAAGCGAAATAAGCTCTTCCTCTTCATTCAAAATTAATTCAAATACAGAAATGTTTCACTTTTTGAAAGGCGACAGTTATCGAAGATAAAAGCAGTTCAAAACTGTTTTTCTAGAAAACAGTTTTTAACTGTCGTAAAAATAACAGTTTTCTTTTATAATGGACTTTTCTTTAATTAAAACACACTTTACTCGTAATAAGAACAAAAAGCACCATAATTTTTATTACACAAATTTTTAAAATTTGGCTGCACATTTTAAGAATTTAGTGGCACACAAAAGTGCCGCGACACAGCGGTTAAGAATCACTCTATTAAATTATTTGACAGGAAGAATTGCATTTTTTAAAAGTAAAATTAAAAGAATTCGATGACATCCATTTTCGTCATTTAATCATTGTAGAATTGGCAAATATGAAATGAAATAAGGAATTTAAAGCATTTATGAGATTTTCAAATGTCAAGGGAAAAAAATGACCATTTGGTCTCAGATTTAACTAAATTAAAAAAATTTATTTTCAATTTGATTGGGTTAAAACTGTATAGAAATACGACTCCTTGTCTAATTCCAATAGTTATTATTAAATAAAAAATATTTTAAATGCAAAAAATAAATAGAAAAAATAAAAATATATATTCAAACCTCTGTTTTGAAAAGTAGTAGCATTATAATATTTATAATATTTTAGATTTGATATGCTTAATTTTATTTTATTTTTAATTTTCATAGCTGCAATAACGTGTGAGGTGATGGACAGAGACCCAGGTTACTTCAATTAACTCCTCCACAATATTGCTGGGGGGCGGAAGAAGAGGATTATTTACTTTATCCCACTCCTTGTGCCAAGATTTCCTGTTCTACAGGGGGACGTCCACAAAATAAACAAAATATTCGGTGCAAAAAAAAAAAAGATGACCACAAACAGCTAAATTGAAGAACAACCCGGAATGTGGTATTGAAAACTCATAATCATTTCTGAAGTACTCAGGTGTCAAAATTAAATTATCACATTAAATAAACACTCCCCGACAATGGGAACATTCTTCTTTGAACGGTACAATAACAACTTTAATACAAAACATATTATAACAGGTCAAATGACCGATTAAGAACTTTTGCATCGAAAATGTTCATATCCTCACATTTACACATTTGACTTCCCGCTTTTTTCTAAGAATTATACACAGTTAATTCTATTATTATTTATGTGAATTTTAAAAAAAATGAGTAATATTTATTGTATACTGTTATCTACTACAACCAATAATTTGACCGGAAGAATAATTTATTGCATTATGAAGTTATCGGATCAGAAATATGATGTAATGCGTATTCAATCTATTGTTTTCAGTTTGTTGCACATTGATTTAGCTGGCACAAATGACTGGATTTTGTACAAGTAAACGAAGACGAAAATATCTCGAGACAAGACTTTTTACTCCAGTTAGCCACAGAGCTTGCCGCCAATTTTCGAGAAGAACGTGAACGACCAAAAGAAAGAACTTATACAAAACAATCGATGTCTGAATGTATTACGTATTCTTATCAACATAAAACATGGCATATAACAAAAATAAAACCATCCAAATTTGCTCTAAATGAGAAAATATGTTTGCCGAAAATATATAATGGAAACACCTTATATATGTAAAAGTGCAATAAGCAATGAATTAAAAATTCTTATTCTTTGTGTTCGGGATACGTAGAAATTGACAATATATAATTTCGTGTGTATATTGATATATATTTCGTTTATAATTATAATAAAATTAATTTGTTTATTTCTTTTCTAACATTTATAATTCATAATTCAATCAGGAAATATAAAAAAATGGCAGAAACAGGTATGTATGAAGTACTGGAATATTTAGTGTTAAGTGCCGAATGGAAAAGGATTTAAAAAGATAATTCAAATCGATTACCCCCCCCCCATCTAATAGATCAATTATCTTTTAAATTTTGTTTATAAGATTGTGCTTGTGTTTACTATGGAAAAAATTATACTGAAATTAACCAAATTGTGGCAAAAATGCTGCAAAATATACTTAAGGTAGTCGAAAAGTCGATATTGTGCAAAAATATCGAATAGTTATTTTTATTCTTAATGTTTGAACAAATTTCTTTAGAAAATCATTTGAATTTGGTTTCTAAGCTTTTACTATGAGAAGTTCTTTAGCATTATAATTTAGAAGCATTTTACTGATTTTTATAGCTGCATTGTGCATTTTTAATAAATGATTTACCAATTAAAAGGTTTGCTTCAAAAAGAAGGTAGCTCCAATTATTCAAGTTTGCAGAAAATTGGTGGTAGCTCTAGGAGCTACCTCTATATTGCCACAAACTATTGCAACAAACTCTATATTAAACAAACTAACTACTAAGCTATATAACAACAAACTAATAAACTAAACTATATTGCAACAAACAACTCCATTGCTTGAGTTAATTTAAGAACTAAGAGCTATATTTTTCTGGCACTAAACGAGCAAGTTTTTATTTTACAACATGATAGGACATGTAATTCCAAATTCCCCTAATTGGAGCTACATCCTTTTGGCAGTAAACTCTTCCATTCATTTTATGCAAAAATTCATAATGGTTACAGTGTCACCAATTTCATAAAATTTATCCCGAATGTAGTCACATACTTTAAAAATATTTTGAAATTATTATTAATATCAGAAGAAAAAGTATTTTTTAAATAAAACTGATGTCATTGAAAAGATAATTTTATGAATTACGACATGGTCTAAAAATGGCTGTCAAGCAACTATATGTCTCGATACCATCTGTATCAAAGCATATACAGGGATTAAAAAAAAGTTATAAATTTTGAATACCTTTTTCCTAGAGAGTTCTTACTCTCCACGAAGTAACTACAAATCAAATTTGCTAGGAGTAATGAATTTGGAGATTAAATCACTTTTTAATTTCACACAAAGTAATTTATAAATAAAATGACAACTTCTAAACACCATAAAGTTGAAACATTCACACTTGTGTTAAGCCAGCCGTTAAAGAAACGACTCTATGCATGTAATCAGTCTTACGCAAAGCTGTTGTAAATTCTTCAATGATTTCAATTTGAAGCACCACATTTTAAAATAAACCACAATGGAAATATAAGTCAAGAGGAAATCTTCATCTTCTATATGGATTCATGGATTTGAACATAAATCTGCACATCACCATTAAACTGAAAAAGCTAATCCATAGGCGTGATCCTACTTGACGCCTACATAACAAAAACCTACTTTCCAACAAAGCAAGCAAGCCCTTACCATTTTTTATACCACCATCAGATTTTTTATGCTTCATTCCGCTGCAACCACCAGCTTTAACCCCAGATCCTGCACACTTTTAATCCCTTTCACAAGGGCCTCAAAAGAGACAGACAGAAAAAAAAGTTCAAGGCCACTTCTGGTACCTGCACTTGAATTTCAGTCGCCGGTCGAAACTGGTTAAGGTCACGGTGAAGTCCCCAAAACCAGGCCCCTGTCGGAACTCCTTCATACATAACTTGACCGCGAATCTTTTTATTATTAGTTTTATAATTCCAGGACCCACCTGTAGAGTTCATTCAACTGGAGAATCGAGATAGGTCAGGCTAAACCGTGACCCACATAGGGTTGGGGGCCTCCTTAAAGGGGTGCGTTGGGGCAACAATGGAGTGCGCTTTACCCCGCATTGTTGAAAAACTAGGGGTTAAGGTGGTTGATGTGAAAAAAAGGGATGAAAAAAGACCGTAGGAAGTGCGTTGCGGAAGTTTTACTACACCGTCCCGTAGGGTGGAAGTATTGCCCTGCAATTTTTTTTTTTAAATAAAAGGTTTCGGTCGGGGTTTTTTTTATGTTCACAAATCCCCCTCCCTTCCCTTTTCGAGGAAGGGGAACCCTTAATTTATTTTACGTTTACAGAGTTCACGATCGAAAACATGGATGGGTTCACCTCCACTTGGCGATTGCGATATTTTCCCTCAAGAGAAAAATTGGCATCGTTTTACTATAAAGCCCGTATATTATAAATCGAAGGCGTCAAACGATCAAATTTTAAGTATATGTGGGCATCTCAAAAATTTAAAAAAATCACATATAAAAGTGTAGTATACGTTATGTAAACCAGTGAGAGTAATCTCATAGAGATTTCTTGCATATTCTTTAATAAACTTGTCACGTCAGAAAGTGTTTTGTATGGCATTGGGGTACAATAATTATGTAATATTTTTAGGGGTTAGTTCAACATTTTTTTCTGAATCTATTGTGTCATCTTTGATGAATCATTAGGTGAATAATATTGGCATGAAATAAAATATCCAAAAGCCGAATTTGTGTTTTATATACGTTTTTTTCAACGATTGAAACACACATTTTGATTGATACATTTAAGTCATTGTGTTTTATAGTTGTGGCGTTTACATGTTTCTAAAATTATAGACCACCGACATTCAAATCTTTATCGGATTTGACAGATGTCTGCACTATAGATGTTAAATTGTGTGCAGAATTTAATATATCCAGCTCTCTTAGTTTTGAAATTATCGTGTTAATTTACATTTGAGCAGACGGACTTTATCTGAACATATTTTACTCAATATTTGATAGAAATCTGCAAATTTATCGCAATTACGAGTTTTTCCTCGACTGATTGAAACAAAAATTTGACACAAAACTGTACTTGTAGTCACAAAATTACATACCGCATTTGATTTATTAAGTCACTGCTTTTTTGGATTATCACTTTTACATGCTTTTGAAAACACAAACCGATAGACAGTCAAACCATTCGGTTGGATTCTTTTAAAATTTTGATAAAAGTTCACACAATGCATATTAAATCTATTTACAGAACATTGTTTATCTAAGTCTTTTCGTTTTGTAATTATTGTGTTATTTTATATTCGAACAGCCGGATAGACGGACTTCCACTTAACAGATTTTTTAAAAATTGATATAAATCTGCAAATTTAGTTTAAAGACAATATAATCAATTACAATTACAGCTGTTTAGCTTGAAGCGCTTTTAAGCTATTTTTGACACAGGCAGATGAATGCTTTCGCAAAATGTGCTCTCCTTACTCAGAATGGTTTAAAATGTTGAAATTCGTCCAAATTTAAAATTCGAATTATTTGACGATTACTATATTTTCTCTATACAACGTACACGAGAAAATAAAAAAGAATTAGGTCAATTAAGGACGAATAAAGGTCTCTAACTATCTTTAAACATTATAAGTTTCTCACCCCATATTCTTTCTCTGACTCCTTCCATCAGACATTGCTTTATTGATTTTAATTCTCTATATAAATAATTTTGTGCCAAGAGTGTTGATCAATGGACAAAACACTTTTATTGGGTTTTTTCCTGAGAACGCCAGTTTCAGTATTTCGTACTCAGAAAAAATTCAGAATTTAAATTTATAAGCAATTTTAAACAGAATAATAAGAAAATTTTAAGCTTAATCTAAAAACTATTTTATTACAGAAGACATTTTTAAATTATAAGGCGATATATTCTTTAATATCTTTGAACAATATGATAGATAACAATACAGCATATTAGAAAAATATTGCAATATTAAACGACGCGTCATTTAAATTTGATTCAGTTAGAGTGTATTATTAATCAAACAACTGAAATGAAAGTCTATGATTAATGTGCTTAAAAAAACCTGCTTCCTTGACCAGGGCTCGACTTAAACTAATTGGGGCTCAGGGCAAACACTTATTTGGGGGCTCTTGCTTCACTATATCAATAATGAAGGACCATGCATACAGCTGGTCTATGGTATTTTTCGATTTGGAGGCTCCCTCTAATGTGAGAACCCCTATGTTCCTGCCTTAGTCAGGCTCTGTCCTTGACTAGGGATAGCTAGTCTTTCATGTGGTCTGTGTGCCCCATGTTCGAGTCTCGGCGTGGGCATGGTTGTTCCTTAGCCTGTATTTGTGAGATGTGTAAAAAGCTCTCCCTGTATAAAGGGGCTGTACAAGTGAGCGTCATATTCATATCAGCTAGAAGATGGTACTCATACTTTTGCTTTCGGGTGATCAGGGGTCCTTACCATCAGAAACTACTGTACATTCGGTTTAAATCGCTGACAGTTTGACAGCGGGCTTGTAAAAGGCCATAAGTAACAATAACAACATGCTTAGAAAATTTAACAAAGGCAAAATATTGAAATGTCGAGGACTTCTAATGATATGGGATCCTTAAACAGTTAACTATTATAATCAGGCTCTAAAGATTATGGTAAAGTTAATGCTCCGCGCCTCTCACGTCGACAACAGAGATATGTTCCCTGCGATCATCGCTCCTATTTCGATGGATTTCTAAATCTAAGTAAGTGTTTTTAAAACTGATCTAGTGTCAGAAATTGTTGCAAGTAGGATACGTATGTTTTTTTTTTTTTAATAAATGAAAATAATTGCCAGCAACAAAAATTTTTTTGTAAACATAGAAATACTTTCATTTTCAAATTTATTAGTGTTTTCAAAAGTGATATTGTCACGTATAGAGAACTCAAGAAGACACAGGGAGTAGAGTTAAATCAATTTATTAACTCAACTCTGAACTAAGAACACTGTGACTGAGAGATCTGCAGCTTTTATACAAGTTGGGGAAGTTCCAGAAAATCTTTCTCAAGACAGTAAGAAAAGTCCAGAGTACTTGTCTGGTAAATTAAAGGAAGGTCCAGAATCTTCTGGAACACGAGATAAAGGAGAAATGCTTAAACAAATTTTAAGTCTACTGGGATTTGAATACGTGGCCTTCTGACTACGAGTCCAGCGTCTAACCATTCAACTATGCAGACTCGGCGATGTTTCGTTTCAATGTGGCAGTATATATCAGAAATCATTGTCCTGAAAAAAAAAGACATTTCCTTTTATATGTTAAAATAATTGCTCCCATTAAATAAGACTTCGAAACCTAGACATAATTTCACGAATGTGTTTACTCGTATTTCAAAATAGATCCAATGCCAGAAATCGATATCTGGGCAGATGACTTCTTTTTTTCTTTTCATGAATGAAATATTTGCCCTTATCAAAAAAATTACTTGTAAATATGTAAGTAATTTCATTTTCGAATTTACGAGCTTTTTCAAATTTGATCTGTCAGATATAGTTGTCTTGAAAGGAGAGTTATTTCCTTTCATAAGTGAAAATAATTGCGGTCATCAAATAAGATTTCAAAACCTGAACATAATTTCACGTGCGAGTTTATTTGTATTTTTGGAGAAGATTAACCAAATATAGTTTTAAAAAGACTTAATCCCGTTGATAATTCATTTCTATGACGCTTGCGAAAATTCATATATTTCGATATGAGACTGCGCCAAAACTGGAATTCGATGTCCTTAAGTTTTAATAAAAATACATTTTAATATAATTAAGTATGCGTTTTCATTGTTCGCTGAAACTTTCAATTTATTTATTCAGAAAGCAATAGTTTATTTTGGATTATTTCGCATCATCAAAACCCCTGCCTGCCCTTATAACAGGTAAGTTAAAACTTTTATTCCTCTTTTTTAAATCAAGAAGAAATTCCGTAGTGTTTTAATTCCAACAAAATTTTATCTATTAGTATTTAAAAAAAAATTAATTCTTTTCACCATGCATTATGTATGCCCTTATTTGTCTGGAATGGGAGGGTGGGGGGTATTAAAATATTCACTAAAAAGGATGGCACCAGTTCAAAAAAGGTTGGGAAGCTTTGGTTTAGTGGCTTAGTATTAATAAATCCGAAAATTTTGAAACTGTGTTCAAAATGACTCTAAGGATGAGTTTATTTATTTATTGACTTGGTTGTGTTATTGTGCTTTCTTTCAAAGTTTCTTTCAAAATATACAAGTTTTTATTAAGAATCCCCCAAACCAAAATAGGGTTTGTAATATTATCGATTTGGTATTTAAAAGGGATTTTTTAATAGTCAAACTTCACATTAAAAATGTTCAAACTTAATCAACATGTAGCTTTGAACTGAAATAACTTATCAGTGCTCCACTAGATGTCGCTATGTTTATAGGTGCAATGAGAGAAGATACGTAGCAATGACACTTCCTCGATTTTATGGCATATCTCTTTCATTTAAAATAATCGACCGAAAATCAATGGAATAATTATATAAATACGGATTATTTAAATTAGAAAGATTTATTTATTTAATTAGACCACATTATTGTGTTTTTTCTGAAAAATTTCTCTTTGGAAACATTACCTAATAAATTCTTTTTGCAAGCTCTTTTATTAACAGGTAATATAATTTTTTTAAGTCAATTCCCACTATGGTCAAAAAAGAAAATTTTTATTTTAGTTAATTTTTATTAATTACAATTTATATAAATATGTGTATACATATGATAGAATCACAATATTATGAGGCAAAAGAGATTTTTCTTTCAGCGATCTACATGTTTCGCCACTGACGGTATTTGTTCCTAAATTTATGTACTGCAAAATATCTTATGTAAAAGATTTTTTTCTTCCATATAAAACTAAAATTAATTAACTTATCAAAAATTATTAATTTTCGCAAGAATTCAAGTTATATTCTTCACCTTTTCGTGAAAAATATTGAAATCCTAGAATTTTACCGATTGAACAACTGCCTGCCGACTTCAGTTTTCATTAAAAACTGCTAAAACACTAGTTTTGAAAAAAACTGTAACTCTGAGGACTTTCTCAAGGGTAACCCTCAGACAGGGATTCAAACCAGGGATTTTTTCTGTGAAGAGTCTGACTTTCGTCAAGAAATTGACCCCTCGTGACCCGAAAATCCCAGAATATTGAGGTTTTGGAGATAAATTAGTATCACACAAGATTAAAATTATATATATATATATATATATATATATATATATAGAGAGAGAGAGAGAGAGAGAGAGAGAGATATATAGATATAGATATAGATAGATAGATAGATATTAATTAAAGAAAGCTATTTACTTATCAATTTGTTTAACTTTTTTTCAAAAATAAAAAAATAAAAAAAATCATTCAAAATACAATATTTTTATTCAACATTGCATCTCTTACTTTTAAGTAAAAGAATAATGTAACCATTAAGTCCTTATATTCCTTAAAAATAATGGAGGCAGCAGAATCCAATACGTGGGCAATTGCACTGACCTACATTCTGGACCTCAGGCCGGCTTCGGTGCAAGTTCGCAATAATTTTAATCTATTAATGACGATATGGCCTGACCTACTTTTACCAGTTAAAATTTCGGCCTCAAGTCATTCTTTCTTATTTCGGAGGCTCAAAGAACAGAAATTTAAGAGGATGATAGGCTCTATTAGACATTTTTGAGATTCATTACCTTTAGTGTTGATATTTATTCACTTTAGAATTTTTTTAATGCATATATATTAGAATATAAGCCAGGAAAATTTCTTAAAAATCTTTTAAAAATGAAATATATTATTTTTTAAACTTAAATGATAAATATAGGTTTTAAAAAATTGTAAAACAGTCAAAGCGAATTAAGTTTAAATTTTTTTCTATTACTTTCCTTAACAACCGATATAAATTTATTTGGAACAAAATTGTGTATAATTATGTAATTCTAACGAAAAGCTTTTTTTAAAGAAATATTTTTATCCACATTAACAGAATTTTGAAAATAGTTTAATTATTTTCGGAATTAAAATTGACTTTTGCCTGTCTTAAAAAAATAAATTCTAAACCTAAAACGTGTACTTGATTTTAGTTTAATGTTTAAACGAAATCTTTATTATCAATTTTATTCAATTTCTTCAAAAGTTAAAACACCTGAAACATTTCAAGGATATCTAAATATAATAACATTAGAGTTTAGAGAAAAAATGCGTAGCCTGATAGTAAGGTCTTGGTTTGGAGCCGGATGTCTTTAGGTTCGAGAGCCAGTTTCAAAAAAGAACTATAGTTTAAGTAGATCTATTGCTCTTTAAATCCGTTCGGGCCAAACGCCCTCCCTCTAGTGCAATTTGAAAGTTTTGAGAGGTGAGTGCCAGTTAGGTATCATCCTCGTCATCTGATCAGGATTCAAAATTACGTGGTCCATTCTCAAACACCCTAGTTTTGCTTAAAAATGGGATGTTAATGTAACCAAACTAAACCATCATTTTGAGAAAAGTAATTAAGATCCACTTTTTTCACTCCTTGCCTTTTAAATATATTTTGTTTAGGGAACATTATAATTCATAACACAAATTTACTTTAATATAAATATATATTTTGATGATGAAACAATAAAAATAAAATTTTATGTTTTCACCCTGTTTTGCATCGCTGTCCCTTTAAAGAAGATTCGATACACTGTTCCGAAAAGTCGAAGCGTGATGTTTAGGCCTGATTTTCGTTCCGAGTTTATATTATTTTTTTTCACTTATTTACCTTTAATAATAGCAAGAGTTAAGTGTGCACATTTTTAAAAAATTATTAAATATTCTAGCCTCACTCCGAAAACCTGGAATACATTCTAAAATTGTTTTTATCCTAATACATCGCATACAATTGACCCTACCTTATTAACCTTTTATAAAAGACGAAAAGAAAGGTTAATAAGGCTAATAACCTTAATCTTATTAAAATGATAATAAGGTTAAAGCTACAGACTACAATTAAGCATCCTTCCCTTATTAGCATGTTAACTGCCGTGTCATTCATAATTCGAGCAAAAATTCTTGTTCAGTGTAGATTTTGACGCGGATAGAATATGCCTATTTTTAATTTCTATTTCTTTGTTTTAAAAAGTTATTCACAGTATGGGTCTCTTCTTATTCACACCCATAATTAAATTAGATGCTATCTTCTAATTAAAAGAATTCAAAGAAGCAAACGTCTTATTTGATAGTAGTCTGAAACCACTTTTTTTATTACAACATTGCAATACAAATAATTATTGTACAAGATTTGATACACATTTTGTTGTAATCAGATATTGTAATATTTGATTATAACAAATACAAGACCTTTCATGAATTAAAAATTCAAACTGGCAAAAAATACTTTACAAAAATTTACGAATTGGCTAAACATACACTGCGTGAAAAAAGTAGAAGGACAATAGATTATTTTAAATAAATGAGTAATACAGCATTTTTTAAACAATTATTTTACATACAAAATTTTTACAAGCAGATACCTGTATCTACATAAAACAAAATAGAACACATTTTTTAAAAAAGGGCACTTAATTTAAAAAATCAGTTTTGACGATGTCATAATCTGTGAAAAAAATAGAAGGACACTTCTAAAAAAATGGGTGTACCGTATTAATTAATATGGAATACTTCTTCCATTGGCTCGAATTACTTCAAAGATTCGGTTGGGCATTGAACTATATAAAGCTTGAATTTCTGTTTGGCAAAATTTGTCCCATACACATTCTAATGATTTCTGCAGTTCAGCTACAGATTCGAACTGTTTTCCTCCTTCGTAAACGCGACGTACAATCATTGACCATAAGTTCTCTACCATGTTGAGATCAGGACTTTTAGCAGGTCATTGTAAAATACGAACTTTGTTTGTTGCAAACCAATTTTTAACACCATTTGCTGTATGAATTGATGCTCCGTCTTGTTGGAAAACCCAGTCACCTCCTCCTCACTTAGTGCCATATGGAAGAAGATTTGTGTTTAGAGTCTGGATGTAGTCTGTATGGTTCTGTCTACCATTTAGAAAAACTAGATTTGTTCTACCTCCATAGCCAACTGCTAACCAAACCATTAGACCACTCTCTCCCCTTTGTCGAGTAGAATAAGTCTCTTCTTCATTACCCAGACATTGCCAATAGTACTGATAACCATCTGGACCATCCAAATTGAACTTTTTCTCATCGGAAAATACAACTGAGGTCCATTCAGAGTTCCAGGACATGTGGTCTTTAGCCCACTGCAGTCGGTGCTTAATGTGTCCTTCATTCCACTTCGGATGGTGCTTCCATTTTTTGAAGATGAACTTTTTTGAGCTTTTTATATAGTTATAGACAGTTCTTTTAGTTACATGTGTATTCCCTGATAGAAATTGAGCCTTCCTAACACTTCCACCTGTATTTTTGAGTTCACGAATATTTTTCTTTGATCACGTTGTGTAAGTTTTTTTGTTCTTCCCGTCTTTATTTTCTTCTTCTGTCACTTTCAAGGTTTCTTATGAAGTTCGAAACAGAATTAGGACTATGTAGCTGCCGAGCAATCTCTCTTATACCTTTTAATTCATTTTTATACGCAACTATTTGGCCCTTCTGGAACTCACTTAAGGGTTTTCCTCTGGGCATCCTAAAACCAATAAAAACTATAAATTTCTAACTACATTTTTTATTCTTGATAAAAATTATTAAAAGCAAAAGAGAACACTTACCTTTAGTGGTTTCCAACAGCTTCAAAATCAATTTTTCGTATGTGTCCTACTTTTTTCACACACCGAAAGTTGTTAAGTATTAAATTCTTAACCTTAAATAGTGGTAGCTAAAAATTTCTCACCTAACTTAAATAAAAACATTAACAAAACAACCTCTTTAAAAAATCAGATCAAAAGTAGCAAAATTAAAGCAAAATGCACACAAAAAATGACTGTCCTTCTACTTTTTTCACGCAGTGTACTTTACAAAAATTTGAAAATTGACAAAAAATACTTTTCTTATTGACAGTAGTCTGAATACACCTTTTTATTAAAACATTACAAATGCAAATAATTATTGTACAAGATTTGATGCAAATTTTTTTGTAATCAAATCTTGTAATATTTGATTACAACAAATACAAGACCTGCATAATTAAAACTTCAAATTCACAAAAAATACTTTACATTCGTCAATTTCATGAGTTGATGAAGTTAATATGATCCCAAGTTGTGCTTAAGATACAAAACACCCCATCTTCAATAGAGTAAGAATCAATTAACACCAGCAGGTGCCATTCATGAAAGTTTCCACCGTGTTACGAAATTTCCCAGATATTTTTTTATACAAGATTCCACCCTCCACACAAATTGCGTAAGACAATACAGCAATAAAAAAACGCCTTTGACCGAAAGGAGGAGTGAACTCACAGTGCCAACGGCTCCAGGATACGTTCCTAAAAAAGTGGGCCCCTTAAATCACGAGAAATCTAAGGGCCCCATTCACCTACTTACGTCTCTTTTTAAAGACTTATTGACCCTTAGCCGCGGGCCCTGAAAATATCGTGTCATGGTCAAAGGAGGGTAATAATAGGAATTGGAAAGTTCAACTGTAAATTCCATTTAGGTGCATTGCACAATTGCACAAGAGTGAATAAGTAAGGTAAGCCCATGGAAGGTATTTGGAATGAATAGGAAATTTGATTTTAAAAATGTTCGCTCTCTTGAGTGTGAATCGCTTAAAGAGAGAAAACGCGTTAATTAAAGACAATTTTTATCTCGGGATTTTAATTAGTCTCTATGTCCTGGAGTCGACCACAATAAATCCTGTCGATACTGCTACGTTCAGTGGTGACGGGGTGGTCGGTTGTATGTAAGAAGAAGAAGAAGTCTCTATGTTTTGGATTTCCCTGAATCTGAGAAAAATATTTTTGGTATACCTTCTATCTGAGTGTGATCACCGTAATTCGAAAATGGACTCATTTGGACTTATTTGTTAAACCAATGAAACACACACACATACAAAAAAAAAACACCAAAAAAACTAAAGTTACAGAATGCACTACTAAATGAGCACGAAACACACAAAAAGGTAAATGTTGTAAGTAGTGAATGGCAAGAACTTTATAGTACGTATCAGATACTTAAAATCTTTGCATATATATCCAATATATAAATATATCAAGGCCGAGATAGCCTGGTTGATAGGGCGTTAGACTCGTGTCCTTTGCGTTTCAGTTCAAACCCGCCAAACAAAGATTACCCGTGTGTGGCGGTGGCTGACGTAAATATAAATCTGTCGTGGTTCACAATGTCCTCCATGTCGAGAGTAATATCATTGGTGTTTTTTTTTCAGAGGTGATTGTTCTCTGATTCCGGTCTGAATTGCTATCTGTGGATGTGTTAATGAAGTCCTCCCGTATAAAGAGTTGTGACGCCTGAGTAGCAAAGTTGTACTCTTGGTCCTAGTTGGCGTTACTGAAAAAATCAAGAGACGCACTATTCAGCTTAAATCGTTCTCTTTGTAACAGTGGGTTTCTCCAATGGCAAGTGGCATTAGAAACAGCAACAAATATTTAATATGCGCATATTAGTCAGTGGCGAACTTAGAAATTTTGAGTTGCTAGGCAGCTAACATTAGGATAATTCTATTTTAATAGGTAATATAGTTTCGCTTTTCAATATTTAACATACTTTTACTTTTTCGCATACATAATGTAAATGAAATATTTCAATCGTCAAAAATTTTGAGTTCAAGAATTTAAACAATCTTTACTTTCTAGACCTCCCCTTAAAAATTATTTTTTTTTAACTCAGGGAGGTCTGAAACAATGGCTATTCATTCGAACTTTTTTATGATTGCAATACTTTCTCCGTTTTTTACAGAAAGAGCAAACGAATGAATTCTTGATTAGTGATCTTCACAAATGTTTGGACGAATATTAAAATACAAGTGAATACATGAAAGAAAAATATTTTTGAAAGTTCGTATGTAGGCAAGAATGTTCGTCTGCACATGATTATTCAACATATAACATGTTAGACAGCTGAAATGAATTTACCTCTATAAGTATCTCATATTTTAGACAAAATACATTCAATTATTTCACAATCTATCAATTTATCAAATTGTACCTAACAATAAAAATACACATTGACACACAATTTTAGAAAAGTTAGAAGCAGAAATTTAGAACATAGTTTTTTACTTTCTAATATGTGTATTAAAGAGGAAGTATAGCAATCGCCGAAAAATTCAAACTCGAGATTTTGATGAATCTCCACTCTTTAGACCTGAGTTTAAGAAAAGAGATTTTTGGAAAAATGTCTATCTGTCTGTCTGTGATAAAAGTAACCCAAAAACGCTTTGATCATAGATGGATGAAAGTAGGTATACGTATTTGCATAAAATTTGTACATTTCTATCAAAGTTAATCAGTTTAGAGGAATGTGTTAGTAAAATCTGTTTAGAGGAAGACCGACTTTCCGAATAAAAGTTTACCCGATGTTTATGAAACGAAGAAAGCTAGATAAATAAAATGTAATACGTAGATTTAGCATCTACAGTGTAGATGCCTGCCAAATTTTTGGATTAAATACCCCCGTGGATTGATTGTCTGTCGCTTTATACTTCCAGAAACCTGTAAACGTGAAAATTCAAAAGCACAATGACTTAAGTATATTAAACTCGGTATGGGAATTTGTGGCAAAAATTTTAGTTTTACATCAAGTTCCGTTTTTCATCGATTGCGGTGAACGTGTATAAAATACAAATTCGAGTTTTGAATGCTGTTAATGCATGTCAGGGATTAATTGCTAAATACTATCCAAGGATAACAGGACACGTTCCATAAAAATCCGAAACTCACAGCAAAAGTTAATTTTATGTAAAACGAATATGCGAGACAGTTTTATAGAAGACAACTCCCACTGATTTATATTTACTTAGCGAAATTTATTTACCAATATTCCAAGTAATAAGGATTTTTTCAGTCTAATGGTATAAATCTAAACTTCATTTTCTCTACTTTACTATACTTTTAAATTATACTACGGAAGTAAATTCCTGTTATAATTTGCAAAGTAAACAAACTTACTGAACATAAAAGGTTCCGTAATATGCATATAGACTAGAAATTTGAAGGAAGAGCTCTGTATCTCATTTATCTTTATTATCACTGTTGAAAAACCTCTTCGTTGTGCATGTTTAAGGAATATTTAACATTTCCATCTATAGATTATCAACCCTAACACATTACTTAAATATTTCACCATCCTTTAGGTCACCAGTTCTCTGTCGAAGGCTCCGTCTCTTCAGTTTTAATCCCTGCATATCCATATCCACGGATGCCTATTAAAAGTTCTCTCCTGCAAGTTAATCCTAATGGAGCACAGGGTTCCGCTCCAGATCCCGAGTCCACGGTCAAGGACGATTGCACTCCCCTCCCTGTCAGTGGCACAGTTCCTCTTCCGTGTGGATGGGGACACCAGGCACCTTGGAGAAAGTCATCGATGGCATGGACACCAGGTGGGGATTCTATGGAGGAATGAAGACGGGATTTTCGGATGCCTCTATTAACAGCACACGCATCCATTTTTTTTCTTCCAATTCTTATCATTAGTCTACACTTTCCCTATAAATATCTATATATCTTGTTAAAATTTTCAATAGTTAATCAAATACTTTTTATTCATCTACTCAAGTTCAGATACATTTTTGAAAACTTGTAGTGGATGATACATGATGTTAATACAGTTTTTTTAGACATTAGTTTATTAAATTTATTTACTTTTTAATACTTTAAATAGAGTTTTAGCAGTTTGTAATAAAAATTGAAAATCAACAGGCAGTAGGTCAATTGATAAAATGCAAAGATTTCAGTATTTTTCACGTGAAGATGAAGAATTCGAGTTCAATTCTTGCAAATATTAATAATTTTTTGATAAATTAATTAATTTTAGTTTTATATAGGAGAAAATTTTTTCTTTTAAATAAGATATTTAGCAGGATATAAATTCAGGAACAAATACCATCAGTGGCGAAGCGTGTAGATCCCTGGAAAAAAATTTCTGTTGCCACATGATATTGTGGTTAAGTCATATGCATATACAAATTTGTATTAATTGTAAGTTCAGTTCTTGAGAAAATCAATAATTTTTTATACTTAATAATTTTTTTGACGATTACTTTATAAACATTAACTAAAATAAAAATTTTCCTTGTTCACCTAAGTAGGAATTGAATTCATTTTTAAAAAAATATATTACTTGCTTGAACATTTACACGTGCACGGGATCATCTTGATCCTAAATTGTCAAGCATTTACCACTTATGTTACTGGATATTTGTATAAAAATAAAATATGGCAAGACTACATAAATGTTTTTCTATGCAACTATATTCTTATTTAAAATGCAAATGTGATTTTTAATATTAAGAAATATTGAACACAGGCTCTATTTTTCCTATTTCTTTTATATTCATATTATTTCTCTCTGTACCATTAATATAAAACTTATTATTTTTAAAGTAAGCATTTTTTTTTTCTAAATATTGGAAGAAAAAGAAAATTTGTATTTCACAAACAATTTACTTTTAAAGTTTTTTTGAAAAAAAAAAGTTTAAACATACAATTTTGTAAATTCATAACTTTTGTCTTTCATTTTTATATACATATTCAAAAAATACTTTTAAAATTCTTCATTCAGACTAAAAGGAATTGTTATCATAAATTTCAAGACAATTTATTCATAGTAT
>JAPMOQ010043613.1:919072-935264 GCA_026543055.1 Argiope trifasciata | reverse complement strand
ACAATTTATTCATAGTATAAAAAATGAATTAATTTAAGGCTTTGCTATATTTTTCACGAGAATTTTTTTTTCAAATTTTCTAGAGTATTCATAATCTACATTTTCTTCGGATTCTATATCAGGATCATTTTCCGAAATTTCCTGATCATATAATGAATCATCATGTTGTCTATCAGTAGGAAGACTCACGAAAAGATCCCTGAAACTGTGTTCTCACTGTCATAATCATAACATTGAAAAAAACTATAATCTGAAACGTTAGTACACGCATGGTGTCAATTTGGCCTATTGGCTTTCGGTAAAAAGTAGGTTATATTGTTTTCTATCGTTCTAATATTTTTTTACTTCCCCCATGAACGTATAGGAAGTAATAGGTGTAAGCATTTGTTAGTAAGGTGTAAGCATTTGTTAGTAAGGTGTAAGCATTTGTTAGTAAGGTGTAAGCATTTGTTAGTTAGGTGTAAGCATTTGTTAGTTAGGCGTAAGCATTTGTTAGTAAGGTGTAAGCATTTGTTAGTAAGGTGTAAGCATTTGTTAGTTAGGTGTAAGCATTTGTTAGTTAGGTGTAAGCATTTGTTAGTAAGGTGTAAGCATTTGTTAGTAAGGTGTAAGCATTCGTTAGTAAGGTGTAAGCATTTGTTAGTAAGGTGTAAGCATTTGTTAGTAAGGTGTAAGCATTCGTTAGTAGTTTGCACAGAATCCTAAAATGTTTTTAAAAAATAAATGATGAAGTTAAAAGGATTCCACGCTTGGACTGACGGATTAATTCCTTAATGTAGGAATAGTTTAGCATCTTCATCAATTGATTCTTTTGATTTGAAACATTTATTGTTATTTCAATGCATACAAGAATACAAAAAAATCTGAGATTTTCTCAAGTCTTATCACCATTTTTTCTATTATCTATTTAGATGATATCTCACATTCTTGGAATGTTTAGTTTAGTACAGTTTAGTTATTTAAACATTCCGTTTTAAAGAAACACTAGGGCTATGGACCTTGAAATTTTAAGCCAAGATCAGATGACGAGAACGACGCCTAAACTGTCATCCTCCTTTCCATTCTTCCGAACCACACAAGCGGGAGGACGTTTGGCTACGACGGATTTAACGTTCACTATATCTGCTTACAATATGATTCTTCAACGGAATCAGGCCTCTGGCACTAAAATCCGATTTCGAATTCGATACCTTAGGACCAGACAGTAACGACCCTTTCTCATTTTGGGAATGAGATGTTTTATTGATTCATTAAAAAATCCATTGAGCATTTGTGATGTCTGCGAATCATGATTAATCTTTTGTACCGAATCATAGCATCATTGAATGATTATAAGTTTGATAAGCAATAACTTAATACCTGTATGACTCTCGACCACGAAGATGAACACTAAAAAGTTCCAAATGATTTTTCTATTTAAAATTGATTACTATATTGATTAATTACAGATTTCATTGTCGAGAATTCTGGGAATATATACACTTCATTCTGGGCCAAGAGATTAATTTTAGGTCACTATGTTTTACAACTAAAGAACATCATGTTAACATGACGCCTATATGACGTCATGTTAACACGACGTGATACTGCATGGAATATGGAATGCAACTTTTAACCAAATGTATAGATTTCTTCCAAATTTTGGCTTAAATTCGAGCATGCTCATACGAACGTAACATTTCAAAACTACATAGCTAGATGAAACTAAGCGTATACATTTATCATAAGAATTATAGATGCGCATTTTTCAAAAGAATCATAGATAATATAAAAGTTTGATCAGATATAAAAGTAAATATTTGCTAATATTTAAATGTAGTAACAAATCCAAAACTTGAATAAATGAAATTTGATACGTAATTTGGAGACCGACGTTATAAATCTACATTGAAAACTTAGACCATAATTGTTAGAAAGAAAAACTGGGACCAAAAAATCATCAAAAATTGATAGGCACACGCACAATAAATAAATACTGAGTTTTCTTCACTATACTATGAAGCACAAATTTCACCACAATGTATCACTGTACAGTAAAGTTCTGAGGTGAATAACCCTTATGGTTTAACATTTAATATCAAAAATACACTACAAAGAATAACAACAAATGAGTGCTTAAGTGTAAGAATGAATATTTGGCACTTTTCCATACAACAATAACAGGCCAACTTTTAAAATGAAGACGCAAAACTTGCAACAATTTAATAACTTTTCTCTGAGCAATAGAAATACTTTTACAAATAAAGAAAATATATAATAATGTTGTAAATCGTAATCGTTTTTATAGTTAAAAAGACTCTCATACAAAAGTTTCTGTTTTATCTGTATTAGCAATAATCCTGTAATATTTAAGAAAAATTTCCATATATCCGTTTATAACTAATCTATATAGGCCACGATGTCCTGGTGGTAAGTCCTCGGCTTCGGTAACGGATGGTTTGAAGTTCGAGACACGATTCCACCAAAAACAGTCGCTTACGTGGATCTGATGCATGTTAAAGGTGCTCTTGCTAGTATGGTGTGGCATGGAGAGGGGGATGCCATCTCAAGTGGCGTTCTCGTCATTTAATCGTAGTTCAAAATTACGAGGTCTGTTCCAAAATAGAACTAATATTGCTTTAAAAATAGGACGTTAATATAATTAAACTAATCTAAACTAAATAACCAATCTATATTTTCAAGATAATGGTCTCAGTCAAATAGTCATTCCCACAGCTGCAATAATAGATCGGATTTCGTCAATTGCATACGGAAGTGTATAACTTCTAGATATGCCTTCAATAGTCCCCTGGGCTCAATCACCCTCTATTTTCAAGAAAAATCTCTTTTCAGTTGGCATTCTCTATGATAAAAAACCATGCTTGAATCTTCAATCACAACTACATAATGAATTTTTCTATCACCTTCAAGTACATCACACGTAGATAAGTTGTCTGTCCCTGACAATCACCGTCCATCTTAGAGATATAATGCAAGATAAAAATTCTGCGGAATCTCCAGGTTCAACAACTGAGCCGGGTTTTGTTTAAATTTATTCGCTTCATTGAAAACATAACTAAGGATTCAGAACACTTTGAGTAAAAATGATTTTCAAACGTATGACTTATTTTTTACTTTGTCCCCTACATGGTATAGAAGAAGTATTGTAAATGTCAATACATTCGAATTCGAGGTTTTGACGAATTTCCGTGTTCTGGAACACCCTAGGTACGAAAAACTTTTTAGAAAATGCCCATCTGTCTTTCTGTGATATAGATAGCTCAAAAATGCTTTCGGTCTAGATGGTTTAAATTCGGTATGCAGCTCATAGTTAAATTTACAGATTTTAATCACATTTTGAGCAAAATTTGCTCTGAGGAGGTCCGCCTATTCGGGACAAGAAAACTATATCACTAAGAGAGCTAGATAGATTAAATTTGCTGCGTAAATGCATATTTAACACATACATTGTAGACACTTACCAAATTTTGAGACTGATACAATCAGATGTTGACCTATTGTTGGTCTGAGCTTTCAGAAACATGTAAATGCGATAACTCAGAAAGGAATTGTTTTTAATACATCAAATTCGGCATGTGATTTTTGTGACTACAGTAGAGATCTTAGTCTCATTTTTGTTTCAGTCGGTTAGGAGGAAATATGTCTAATACCGAAATTCAATTTTCGATATTATGCCAAGAATTAATAGCCAAATAAATAGCCAGGTGACGTGATAGATCCAATAAAAATTCTAGGTACACCAATGATTGGCATTTCTTAACAATTGTACATCAGTGTCTGGTAAGACTGTCTCTGGCATGACAAGTTTAATATAGTATATACGAGAAAGTTTTGAGGAGACCACTCCCGATGGTTCTGTGGTAAAAGTGGCTTATAAAAATTGACTGAAAGAACTATATTATTACTAATAATATGGTGGGCGAATAGCTGATTATCGAAGTGATAATCCTATTTTAATTTTTTAATTAGATCGCCCCCTTTTTTTTTTTTCGTATTTATTTATTTTAGAAAAGTCATCCGTTTTATGTTGGTATATTATAGTGATAATATTTATTATTCACAGAGAAAACTTAAACTGAAAGTATTGAGAATATATATTGACTTGTGGGTTTAGTCTTAAGTAATGACAAAATTATTGAGTATCTATTTCTAAAAAATTTTTACTTGAAAAAAAGCATAGAAAACTGGCGTTAGAGTTTTGAAAACTCAATAAAACAAGTCAAATATAAATAACATTACATATAAATAAATAAATAACATTATATTTAAATATATAAATAACATTACATGAAGATAAAATGCATTACATTGTGGCTAGCATTTTCGACTTTTTTAGGTATTCATCCATCATAGTGATAATATCTATTATTTTTAACAAACTTTGACGAATTGCATCATTGTCAAATGAAAGTGCTGTATTAAATTATACTTGCTGAATAAATATTGAGAATTTTGGTTGTTGATTGTGTCAGCAAAGTGGCGAAGTTAATTGGCCAAATCCGCCCAATTGCTGTAAAATTCTGGAAAATCTTGTCTCTTTTTTCCTCATTTAGAATGTACATTGAAGTATTGTTAATGGAATCTCACTCGAAAATGGGGGATTGCAAAACACAAGCAAGCATTGATGATACTTCGGAGCCATGAATTTTCATACGAAACAAAAATAACCGAAATCAGATAAGAAGTTTTCGAGCAGCGTCTTTGGTTTTATTTAAATTACACACATAAATAATACTAATTTGCTTAATTGTAAATGTATGATAGTACTATATTTACAAATCAGAGCCACATGCTTAAACACAAGTTATAATATGTGGTTCGCGAATAACATGCTGCCGACCCATTCGTAAAGAGCAGAAATACAATAGAGAGCAAATGAGCCATAGTTTTTTTAAAGAGCTCATGCTCGGTCTTAGAAAGCGAAATAGGACAGCGAGAGGAGATTTTATATTCCATTATTCATAATCCTAGCAACGAGTGGAGATGTTGTATTAAATGTTTCATAATATTAGCATTTAATCGACAGTCATGCAATAATGATTATATATAGTATATTTTTGCTTTATGTGGAATGGTTAATCAATTAGTATTTTTTTATAACCAGATTATTGAAGACTAGGTAAGTACCAAAAGCGTTGCAACCTCACAAGAAATCATTTTGGAAAAATGGTTTGAAATTTGAAATAGCTTGTCTTGCTTAATTGGGAAGGATAGAAAGAATTATATTTATTTTATTGACGACAGTTAATACATTCCTCGAAATTGAATGGTATATAAAGGAGAAGTAGAAATAATATTTTTTCTATTTTTACTTTTTTTACTTTATTGTTTAAGCGCTTTAGGATAGATGATTTTTTCCGTCTTGTCTTCAGCAAAAACAAATAAATTTCTTGCCTCTCCGACTCGTGAGCATCCAACATACAGTTGGCCATATGAAAAACATAGGTTTTCTAGATTCAATCTGCATTGAAGGGATTGATTTTGCGCCTTTCTGATGGTCATTGAGAATACAAGTCCACTTTTATTGCGTTCAAAATAAATACTGATAATTGTACTGTTCCTACAACCTTCGTGCGAGTACAAGCTATAAATTGGCAAAGTTTTGTAGCAATCGGTCAAACCTTAAGACAGCGCAGACAAAAATTTGATTTTATATATTAGGTTACATTTTAATTTATGAAACTCTAAATGGATTGATAAGCCATGGCATATCTAGTAACCTGCAATGGTTCATAATTTTGAATTTGCCCAATAAAAAAATAGAAATCTTGTATGATTTATGTAACGAAGGTTTGATATCCCTAGACCAAAGCCCTTAATAAATTTTTGTTTCCTTCCTAAATCAAGTCTTTCTCTAACTTCATCAACGTTCTTGAGCTTCAAAACAAGCATCAAAATTCTTTAACTCATATACCGCACCAAACACTCCCGTTTTTCATTTTTGTATTGTACATAATTGTTTTGCTGTTATTTTGTGTATGGCATGTAAAGTTTAACAATCTTTTTCTTCTTCTTAATAAATCTTTCCACGTGTAACCATTCAACTGACGAAGAATTCAAGAAATTGCAAGTTCGGGGATATTCTATGTGGAAAAGAAAAAATAAGTCCACAAAATTTGGAAAGGTTTAGAACCCCATTATTACAATATCTATGCCGCTGCTCTCTTTGCAGAGAATGTCCAAACATTTTGTTACGATTTCTTTGGAATATTCCTCAGCATTCAAAATATTGACTAACATAGCGGAAATAATATCAACAAGTAAGACAAGATTGGACATATGCAGAGCATCAATGCATGGACAGCATTGTGAGACGTGATTTTTCAATCATGATTATCATATAATTCTATGTTGTTATTCTTACTTATGGCATTTTCCAATTCGGCTGACAGATATATATAATTATGAAAGCTTATCAAGGAATTATTTTTTTTCTCCTTCTAAAAGATTTTTTTATTCTTCCTTAATATCCTATTAAATCTGTTTCGATATAAAAATTCTACAATGATAGTTAGAGCTTAAATATTAAAGTTTTGAAATACAAAAGTATGCGATTTATTGATTTGGTATTTTCATGCAGTTTGTAATTATCAGAAACTTTATTCTTCCACCGAAAAATAAATTTCAATACTTTCATTTGTAATATAAGTACATTTTTTATACATTTGATTATGATCCTCCTTTATATTACTAATACGTTATTCTTTTCAGAAAATATATAGATATAGTAAAAAATTTGGAAATATTTATAAAAGTTTCTTTGGGCGAATTTTTAAAACTTAACATGAAAAAAAAAACACTTTTTAGATTTAAAATAATTTCAATTTTTCATCCTTATAAACTTTAGACAAGGACGAAAAATTGTATATCTTACAAAGATCGCCAATGACAGCGATAAAGAAGGCATTGGACATTTATTTTAAAGAGCAATGGAGTATAGAGCTAAGCGATGGCCGGGAACAATTCTTAGCGACATTTCAATCCCAAACAGAAAAAGAATATTTTTTTCAGCGGAGAATCTACTGCCTTGTTGGATAAAAACCATGCTTAGCACTCCAGTGGAAAATATACCAGGATAAATTATATTCCGCTGCCACAAGAGCAAAACCCACTGGAATGAGAGGGAAATAAAAATAAAATTCCATCCATCTCCATCCTTACTTTTTCCATTCCGAAAAAGTTGAATTGCCTTCAATGATCCATTCATTCCTTTCTTCTCCAGAATAATTTTTTATTCACTCCTTTTTTTTATTCCTTTCCTTTCCTAAATCGACCCCCCGTCCGAGCCAGAGTTCCATTCCAGATCCATTTGCAACAAGATGGCCGCCGCCATAATCGCATCACGTGCCTCGCGGGAGCGTCTGCTTTGAGAGTAGCATTGCCATCCATCACCATGGTAACGGAGGCTACGGTCACAGCGATGATGGGATCCATTTGTCGAGGGGAAATGAACGTACGCTCGGGCAGAGGTCCAATGGTGTGTCCAGCGAGCAGTTTTGGCAGAATTTCCGGTGGTTTTGCTATTCGTGAATGGTTTGTTTTGACCATCGTTAAGGAAAGGATATGTGGAACCTCAGAATTGTCTGTTGTTTGTTTATTTTTTATTCTTTCCTTCATTTTTTTTTGTCTGAGTGTTTTACGAAAGGGAATTTGTGGTGTCTTGGCTAAGAGGGCAATCTAATAATATTTATAAGGGGCGATTTGTTCCTAAACCTCTTTTTACTATATTTCTACTAATAGTAAATATATGGTTAATGTGGTGTGATTTTTTTACTTTTTCGGATAATAAATGAAGAAGAAATATTGCAATCAAAAAATTTGATCTCGCTATTTTGACGAATTTCTGCATTTCAAACCTCCATGAATCCGGAAAAAACATGTTTGACACGATGTGGGTAGCCTTGCCAATCTGTTTATCTATCTGTCTGTGAATATGACAACTCTACAATACTTTGAGCAAAGTAGCTAAAATTCGGTATGTGGAATTGCGACCAAATTTATGGACTTTATTCAAATTTTCACAAACACAAAGTCTGTTTGTCTCACTATTCTATTACAAGTGAGAAATAACAATGAAATACAAAGAGCTGGCCAAATAAAATTTGGTACACAAGTTTAGATTGAAAAATATGAATATTTATCAAATTTTGAATCAAAGCATCAAACGGTTGACCATTGTTCGGTCTATATTCCACATGAATACAAACACAATAAAATCATAAACGCTATGAATTAATTTAATTAAATTCGGTATATTATTTTCTGATTATAATTGTTACTGCAACTGCAAAGTGTTTTTGAATTATCGTATTAACAAACCGACATAATTTATCCAAGTCTAGCTTTTTTGAACTATCGCATTTACATGAATGCAAGCCGGTATCTTGCCTTAAGAGTAGCTTGTCTTTCCCGTGATCTGGGCATCCCGGGTTTGAGCATGGTTGTTTTTCCCCAGTGTTCTATCTACAGGGTGATCAGCAAATAAGCCCTGATTTTGAAATTGAATATCTCTACAACAAAGATCGATAGAATTATGCGGTAAACTGTACGTTTATTAGCCAAACTAAAAAAATGCTGTACAAAATTTTCTAAACTTTTGTTAAGAAAATCGTTAATCTCTAATCACAATGCCCATAACCGTGTTCAGTGTGACATCAAAAATGAAAAATGACTCCCGATTTGACTCCTTGTGACTTCTTTCTGTGGGAAACATTAAAAGACACTGTCTATAAGAACAATCCCGCCACTCTAGATGAGCTTGACTCATTGATTGGTGTTACATGTGATTCCATTTCCGTTGAGACATTGCAAGACGCGATGTCAAATTTCATTGTTCGATTACGCCACCCCATTGTTTCGAACAGTGAACATTTTGAAAAAACTGTATTTTGATTGCAAAGACATATTATTTTTTAAAACTAATTTCACAGGAAGAGTTTTCAGAGCAGAGCACCATCTGTTAACGATTTTTGTAACTTAATTTTCTAACTTTTGTACACTATTTTTTCAGATTTGCCAATAAACGTACAATTTACCGCATAATTCCATCGATCTTTTTTGTAGAGATATTTAATTTTGAAATCAGGGCTTATTCGCTGATCACCCTGTACGATGTGTGTGATAGAGCTTTCCCCCTTTCTAAAAAGAGGTTGTGCAAGTGAATGTGTGTGATTGTCATTTTCCTGTGGATGAGTGAATAATGAGTTAGTAACGCATGAGTTATTAAAGGCCTTATCACACGGCAAAATATCCTCGGCACTTTCCGTCAGCAAACGACAAGGAAAGTGACGTCACTTCAAACTTTCACATGATTGGTTAAATTTCGTTTGCAGACAATATTTCGACAACATTTCTGAACTGGTTCGAAAAAGTTGTCGATTATGAAGCTTACTTGACCGGTTCTTGAGGGCAGAAACGGAAAATTATTGACGTTATTTCACCATGTGATAAGGCTTAAGACGTACTAATATTGCTGTCGGCGATAGGTAGGATTGAACTCGGGACCTTATGGTTGGTAGGCTGACAACATGACCACAAGTCTAAAAGTCTCAGTCTTGAGGATGTTATCTGACATAAAGTCCGATAAGCCAGAGGTGTAAAACGTTGACATCAAGGAAAATCTCGAATTCAAGTTTTTTGATAATTCGGAATAGTAAGTATACGAGAAAATAAAAAGTAGTGAAAAATAAGCATCAACAGAAGGTAGAAAAGATCTTTAAAAATATGATCAAGTATATATGAAGCAAATATGATGAATTTAAAAATATACTAAGTTTCGGACATTATTTTAATTTTTTATGCACCTGAGTATATTCAAGTTTGTAAAATAAAAATGATGAGGAGTGAAAAAACTGTTAGGTATTGGATGCTATTTATTCTCTATGACGCATTGAAATTATTTCTCTTTTAAGTTTCTTTTTTAATTTGAAAAACTGCTAAACTTCAAATGTAATATCGGTATCCAATCGAAACAGCTGTTTTTAAGCCAGATATGATGATAAGGAGTGAAAAATTTATCAATCCCCGTGCGCAACATATCCTTGCTACAGTAAGTATATTTCCCTTTTGAAGTCAAATAAGATAATTAAATGGAATTTTTGCTTGTTTTCAGCATTATTTATATTCTCTATGCGTCTGCATATATTTCACTTATAATGTTATATATCATTGGTTCTCAAACTTTTTTGAACTGGTGCCCCCTTTTCTAGTGAATGTTTCACGTCCCCTCCCACTCCAGAGAAATAAGAGCGTACATAATGCATGGAGAAAGCAAGAATTAAATATAAAAAAAATTACTAATAGTAAGAATTGTGTTGGAATTGAAACTCTACCGAATTTCTTCTTTATTTAAAAAAGTGGAATAAAAGTTTTAGCTTGCCGGTCATAAGGACAGGGAGGGGGTTTGATGATACGAAGTAAGCCATAATAAACTATTGCTTTTTAAATAAATAAACTGCCAGTTTCAGAGAACAATCAAAACGCATACTTAATGATGTTAAAACGTATTTTGATACAAATTTAAAAACATCGAATTTTGAAGTTATTTTTAGACTATATTTGGTAAATCTTTCCACACCCCTCCAGGCCATATCAACGCCCCCTAATTTTCTCTTGGTCTTTTACCACCCCCCTGAAATCTTCAAACGCCCACGTTGGGAAGTTATGTTATGTAGGATGAAAACCTTTATACTAATTAACATATTTTAATTTTGAAGAATAAACGAAAACTTTTTTTATCCCGTTAAATTATTTTATTTTTATGCAGTTATTTTATTTTCATAAATAACAGCATTTTACTTTTTATGCAGTTATTTAAGTTTTTTAATCACCTTTCCCACCTCTTCCCAACATTTATATTATTCAAAATCCATAAAATCAGAATATAAATTCAGCAGAATACTCCTTAAATTCCTTTTTTTTAAGAAATAAAAAAAGATTGTAAGCAGTATATTATTCAAAATCCATAAAAATATTAATATTGTTCAAGATCCATAAAATCAGAATATAAATTTAGTAGAATACTCCTTACAATTCTTTTTTTAAGAAATTAAAAAAAGGATTGCAAGCAGTATATTATTCAAAATCCATAAAAATATTAATATCATTCAAAATCCATAAAATCAGAATACAAAATCTAGTAGAATACTCCTTACAATTCGTTTTTTAAGAAATTAAAAAAAAAAAGGATTGCAAGCAGTATATTATTCAAAATCCATAAAAACATTGATATTATTCAAAATCCATAAAATCAGAATATAAATCTAGTAGAATACTCCTTACAATCCTTTTAAAGAAAACGGCTTAGCATTGTTACAAAAGTGGATTTTATCCTATTTCCGGAAGGGGTGGTCAATGTCTGACGGACAATGACCGCAACCACGCCCACGACATGTCCATCTCTAATAGCATCGCTTGCCTTTTCTCAATTCACTTCCTCATTGCCTCCGAAAACCCTTTCCTGAAAATGGAGAGCTAGAAATTCAATCAAATATTTTGGTTCAATAGGCGCTGAGCGAAATTTCAGATCAAATGAAGTTTCAGTTTCAAACTGAACATTTAAATCGGGAATCTAAACATGGTCCTTTTTATTATTATTATCATCTCTTCTATAAATATAGAATTTATAATTATAAAAATTTGACCATTTTTTTGTTTTCTTTTTACTACAACCTTGAGGGTTCTATTCAGTTGAATGGTTATATAAAGAAATAATCTCAGCTCCGTCTAAAATGTATGCATTGGCAGGAATGAAATTAAAAATATCCCTTCTCTTTTTGTCTGCATTATTATTATCAGATATGAAATATCAGTACCGGTTTTCGGTCTCGAAGCTAACGAATTCGTTTTTTTCCCAGTTCATGATTTGTTTAGCAATATCAGTTCAAAACTTGAGAAGCGTTTCTTGTCAGACATCTTAAAACTCCGAAAAGAGAGTAAAAAAGGGTAATAAGCATGCTTGCATATTTCAAAGAATCATGGACAATTAATGCTATTTGTTAACCCAGTTCTGAATGAAACCAGATAGTTTTAAGGTATAAGTCGAGGTTTAAAAGGTAATTCTTAAAAAATGTATTTTAATGTTTACATGATATTTCTTTGTTGATGTAAGTAAAAAATGATGAATAAAAGGGAAATTATTTAAATATAAATGTAAATTGTTAAGAAAAAGTATACTTTGATGTAAATTTTAACTTTTATTTGCAAAAACTAGGATTGCTGTCAAGAAAAAAAAATAATTGTGGTTATTTTTTATTTTTTTATGCAGCCTTACATATTTTAGAGTGTAACTATTTATTATCTGAAATTTATATTCAAATAGAAAATTGTTGTGTATAATATTTGAAATCATTTGAAATTTTGGAACTTTTTTTCAACAATAATTAAATGAAATCCTCATTAAGCCACTTCTTTGTCATTCAACATCGAATCGTAGTTAATTACATTCTGCATAATAACCAGCACTAATTACAAATTTCCTATTTCTTTATTACTTTTTGAGATATAACGATGCTCGTACAGAAGAATTATGAAGAAAACTTACACTCCAGACGATGCGTTTGACTTTTTTAATTGCTTATAAATAAGCATCACTCACATGCCGATAATTTGCCATAATTTGGCTTCTAATAGATATAGAGACAAAATAAAAATATTAATGGAAACAGAAACGCAAATATTGTTTTAATCTGCAAAAAATAATCAACAAATAAAAGAAAAGAAATAAGAGTGCAAATTTTCATCCAAATTCATATTTCCAATCTAGTCGTATGCCTTAAAATGTACTATATATAATATATTATTACTTCATTAAACAGACTGCCAATATTTATGAAATTTTCTGCTACAACTTCAGTTGTTTAAAACGGGACAATTATGTCTGAGATAGTATTAACAAGTGAACAGCCTATGTAGATGGAGACATCACCTAGTAAAAATGTTAATTGAAAAATAACAAGTAATATTTAAAAAAATAAATTCAATTCCTACTTAGGTCAATAGAGAAATTTTTTATTTCAGTTATTTTTTTATTAAATAATTATCAAAAAAGTTATTAAATATCAGAAAATTACTGATTTTTTTTGTAAGAACTGAACTCGCATTCGTCACATTCAAGTAAAAAATATCGAAACCCTTGCATTTCACCGATTGAGCTGCTGCCTGTTGATTTCAGTTTTCAATACAAACTGCTAAAACTCTATTTATAGTATTAAATACATACTATGGAGATAGAATAATAATCTTCAAAAAATTCGATTTCGAGTTTTTGGCGAATCTTCACGTTTTAGACATTAGTGAGATCGAAAAACATATTTTTAGAAAATATTCTGTCTGTCTGTCTGTGACAAGGATAACTCAATATAATACGAGGAATGGTTGCCAAGTCGAAAATCGCCCCACAATTAATAAACTCCGGTACACTTGGGGGTCTGGGGTTTTTGGCCACGAGGAATCGATTGGCGCCGGTTTTGAAGCGCTACGGTCGAGCAGTTCGGAGTTACAGATGGGATATTTTCAAACTTTATTAGTTCGCCATAATGGCTAATAGGTTTCAAGCGGTAACGTGCTGCCATCTATAGCCAATATGGCGAGCTAATAAAGTTTCCAGAAGATGATCCGGAACTGATCTCGAAATGGATGATCCATAACCCGTGTGGTGATATGAACCCAAGCGCTCCGTGCATGGTCAGCAAACATGGAAGAGACCAGTGCAGATGGGGATTTCTAATGGAACATCAAGACATGACATCGCTGTTGGACGATGAAAAGCGGAGGTTTAACCGGTTATCTTTTCACCAATGGTTTCACAAATTTTCTTATGGCATGTATTGTTTTGATAAATCACAATTGAAAATTTAAATCTTCGAGTTAGCTTCGATACCTGTTTTCTCCGAGCGGCGCTTGGTCACCCGCTGGTAAATAAAAATAAAAAAATCAGATTTTTATAAAATGTTGTGTACAAATCATTCAGTGGGAGTAGATCTGTCCGGCTGTTCGAATATAATTTAAGACGATATTTACAAAATGAAGAGCACTGGATCGACAAAATTCAGTACATAGATTTCACAATTATAGATTAAACACCTGTTAAAGGTTGAGAAAAAACCAACTATGATTTGTTTGTTTGTCGGCCCGTTCTTTTAAAAACATAGCTCAATAATTTAAAAACGCCATTACTTACAAAAACGCACATAAAATTTGATATGGAATTTTGTGACTACAAGTACTTTTTTTTTGTCAATTTATTCTCATTTGGTTGAGAAAAATGCCTCTTAAACGCGAATTCGATTTTCGGATTCTATTAACACAAGCCAGTGATTAATCGCCAAATAACTCGCCAAGGACGAAATGATATATTAAGAAAAAAATATGCTTAATTCGTGTCAAAAGTAAATATTTCGTGATTATTGTACATCAGTGCCACGTATGGTGTTCTCTGGCATGACAAATTTATTAAAGAGTATACGAAAAAGATATGGTGGGGGGGGATATGTTTAATCCATCATGTTATCATGAATCATTAATATCCCGTTTCTTCAAAATCGTCACAAAATTTGCGGAAGCAATATTTGAAATAACCTTATAAAAACATCGAGATTTGTATATAGAAATAATGAATGTCACAAGTTTATGCGTAATATATTAATATTCTTTTATAAACTTTCTTCAGAGATAGAAAAAAAAGAAATAGCACCAGTTTAATAGAAATAATAATTATCTTTCCCAATTACTCCAAGCCCGTCTCACGCATTTGGCCTTCAAAGAAAAATTCATATTCCGTCCGTACCAACCTATTACTCAACCGTCTGCTTATCACAGGAATTAAATTCCATAGGCGGAAGCCATTGGCTAAGTCAAGGGTGAAAGGTCCATCTTTCTTATTTTTGGACTCGGACCATCCCGATTCTTTGTTGCGTGTGAGCGACCTGGAAAAAAGGCTCACGGGTGACCTAGTGCCCACGGTCAAGGTCACGTGGAAGTGCTCCACCATCCCGGATCAAGATCTTCAAGGAAGGATTGTGGAAGAAGAATGAGACGACGCTTATGGAGATGAATTTAAAAGCTTTATCAAAATTGCAATGTTTTGATAGAATGAAATTGATTTGGACGAGTTTTTTTTTTTTTTTCTTTTCTTTTTGTAATTACTCGCTTGGGAAAAAATCTTGATGGTAGATTAAATATAATCGAGAATTAAAAAAAAAAATAAGGTTATTTTATTTTAATGTTAATTATTTAAACCTCAACTTTTATCAGTGTTATTATTATTTACTTATACAAATTCTCATCTTATATTGATTCTAGCCTTAATCAATGTAACAAGAGAATAACATTAAAAATATTTAACATCTTTTATTTAAATTTTACGAAATTCTACTTTTTCTAGTCATAGCACTACATTGATCAAAACTTTCTCGCCAATAAAAAAATAATTTAAACATTTTTTTTTTAATTTATCGAATTAAATGAAACTAACGTTTCGAATTGAAAAAAAATATATATATATGGTTTCTTTTATTCATTATTAAATAAATTCTTTTTCTTTGAACTATAATTATATTATTCGAAATTCTGATTTTATCAGTGATGTAGCTGCTTATTTGATAAAATATTAATCTACATTAATTAAACCCTTCATGCTAAAAAAATTTAAAACTTTTAAATAATTTATCGAATTAAATTAATTTAATATTTAAAATTAAAAAATATATATGATTTCTATTACATATAATTAAATAGATTGTTTTATTTTGAATGATAATTAAGTTATTTGAAATTGTACTTTTATCAGGAATGTAGCTGCTTATTTGATGAAATATGGTATTACAATAATCAAAGCCTTCATGTTAATTTTTAAAAAATCATTTAATTTATGTAATTAAGGAAATTACTATTTAGTGTTCGTTAAAAATATACCTTCTTATATAATGAATAGATGAATAGTTTTATTTTAAATGGTAATTAAATCTAATTTTTTATTTAATTTGTCTAGTTAAATGAAATTAATGCGTTGAAGTTAATAAAAATATTCCTTTTTGCACATATAATTAAAAGAATAGTTTTATTTTGAATACTAATTAAATAAATCAAAATTCTGTTTTAATTTGTGCTGTAATAATTTGTTTGAACCAAATAATCATAGTTACTTTTATGAGACAACTAATGCTGATTAAAATATTATTTAATTTATTTAATT
>JAPMOQ010043613.1:882287-909072 GCA_026543055.1 Argiope trifasciata | reverse complement strand
GTTCTTGTATTTATATTTAAGTGCTTTATGATTAAATAAAAAAATTCCTGTTCATGTTATAGCTAAAACATAAATACGAGATAAATTTTAAAATTAAAGAATGCCGTATCAATCATTATAATGTAGTAGATTTTGAGCCGAAAGTATAAATTTCATTTAGTTTTGCTTCATTTTGATATCTTTGGTTAAATACCGCCAGTTTCAATCTCGAATATAAAATTCAAGTTCAGCTCAATACATAGGAGTTTCAGTTATTTAGAACGATTATATTTTTATAAAATATATTATTTTTAAAAATAAAAACAATTTTCCTTTATATCGCAAACGATAAAATTAGAATACGGAATATTGAAGATATTGCGTATTTTTCAATTTTCTGTCTTTGTCTGAATGTATATAATTACCTTTAACATTGACGTTCTTGCTCATTGAAGAAAATTTGTATATGTTTAGTAATTGAATTCAAAATGTGTTCTAGCTTACAGTTTTGGTTTCAAAATAACATGCCGATCTCATTCTTCTCACTTATTTCCTTTCTTACACTTCATATATTGACAAATTACCAACAACTTTTTATGGATGATCAGTTGTTTGTATTTAGTCTAGAAGTAGTCACTGATCAATAACCTTGCGGTAAAGGTCAGACACGGAAACTGATCCATCTTATTTGCAGCTTTTTTACTTTCACGTGTATATAACAAAGAAAAAAATATGGTAATCCTCAAAAAATTGGAACGAGATTTTGGCGAATCTTCTTGTTTCAGATCTTTCTGAGTTTGAAAAATACATTTTTGGAAAATGTCCACATGTTTATCTGCTACAAAGATAAATGGAAAAAGTTTTGAATTAAGCAGATGAAATTTGGTACACGGACATCATACAAAATTTGTCGATTTCTGTCAAATTTTGAATAAAATCCACTCAGACGAAATCTGTCTGACCGGCTGTTCGAATATAAGTTAACAATGTAACTGCAAAATTAAGAGATGTAGATTGATAAAACTCGATGCACAGAAATAATATCTGTAGTCTAAACACTTTCAAAATTTAAATTTGTTGAGCTCTAATTTCAAAAAACCTGTAAACGCAAAGATGCAAAGACTCAAATATGTTAAATTATATATGAAATTGCAATTCCATGTCCAATTTTTAGTTTGAATCAAGCGTGAAAAAAGCGTGTAAAATACAATTTCGATTTTCGGATATTGTTAACCGCATGGCAGGGATTAATCGCCAAATTCTCACCAAAATTGACATGATAGATTCGGTAAACATTAAATTGACTCCAAAGGTATATCCTTTGTTCCAAATAGTTCCTAATTGTTGTACGCCAATGCCATGCAAGCCGTTTTCTGGGCTTACACCTTTATTAGAGAGTATGGGAGAAGGTTTTGGGGAAACCTCTTCCCCTAGTTAAATCATCATGTTCATTTAGACACGAAAAAATATGCCAACAAGTAGACTGACATTTGATAAAACTGTCCAAAATGTAATTACGATTAACAATTTTGATAATAAAGTCCATTTGACAACTTGACGCATAACTAATTTTTGTTTCTATTAATCGCAGGAACAAGCATACAGAATTTCCTGTAAATGGATTTTGTCCGAAATAAGGCACTGCTCATTTACAGGTTTGACAAAAAGATAACTTTTAGAATTTTATTTGTTTATTTGAGTGAGTTTTCGAATTTCTTGACAGATAGATAGACAAAATTCCAAAAGTAGTTTTTTAATAATCAGTAATTTTCGTTTTTTATTTTTTTTATTTTTCATGCACAAAAATGTAAAAATAAAAACTTTTGATTTTGTAAACATCGCACACTAAAAGATTGAGTGTAAATTATACATAAAGATGGAAAACATATATTTAACCACTTTATTTATTTATTATTTTAAAGAACTTTTGAGTTAGATAACTGCACTTTTCTAGCCATTTTGGATCATTTTTTTTCTTTGTTTAGAGCTATCTTGATGTTAGATCGGTTTAAAAAAAGAGGAGGAAACCGAAATGGTTTTTAGATTTTTTTATATACTTTTATAAGCGAAATAATAGGTAACGTATGTTAAATGATGAAACCTCTGCTGCCTTCAGTAGACACACCAATAATTACTCAACCTTACATACTACCCACATTAGATCAGACTTAGGTCGGTTCTTTGACCACCATGATCGCTAGATTTAACACTCAGAAATTTTTCGGCTAGTTGGGCATTAAGAACAATGACTCCAATGAAGATATATTGGCTAGACTTTCAGCTACTTCAGGAAATGTGTGTCTATGGTTTATCTTATGTTATTGAGCTCCACCATAGTGAATCACGCATGATTTTTGATGATCTCTTGTTTAGTGGTATTTTAGGAAGTTTAATCATTGAAATGAATATTTCTGTGGAATTCACATGCATTTTTTTCTTATCTGTTTTATTTTTTTCGAGTTAACACTTAAATTCACAACTTCCTTTCGAAGTTTCTGCTTGATCTAATTTTTTTAATTAATAAAAATTTTCTAATTTTCAGAATTTTACTTATTATTGTATTTTTTTCAGTAATATATGTGTGAAACAGCTTATCATGCTCAAATATATTGTGAGCATCTATAATTGAGTCTGTAGTTACATTTTTGTCAGATCATTTTGGAGTCGATTATCGAATGAAGGAATAATGGCAAAATATTCTAAAGCATAAAAATAAATGAATAAATTTGGTTTTAAGCCTGTATAGCAAATTTTATTCATCTGAATCAAAGCATTTTTGTGCTATCTTTGTCATAGACAGGCAGACGTACATTTTCCAAAAAAGTGTTTTTCGATCTCAGCGAGGTCTAAAACGTGGCTATTTATCAAAATCTCGAATACGATTTTTCTAAAAAGAAGTACTATATTTTCTTATACAAGAAAATATGCTTGCTCTTTTACTTATGCAAAAAAGTAAAAAAGAAATTATTAGAATTATTCTGAAAAGTCTTTTTTTATAATAAAGGAATATACATTTTAAATGAAATGCGAATCATACGAAAAAATGAAGGCAGAAAATGATGGAAGTCGCGTAATAATTATTAAATGGAAATGTAGTAATTATTAGATGGAATAATTATTAAAACCCCTTTTTTATTATCTATAAGCACCGACTTCGTAATAAAGCGGGCATCTCTTACACATTATTGCTCTGTCCCGTACGACATATTCGTCCAAATGAGAACGGTGTTTTTACTGACATTGTTTTACGAAAAGTTCTGGTAGCCAGCAAACACAATCTTCTAAAATTATTAACAATTATGAATATTTTCACTTTTTCATATATGATGTTGCAAAAACAGAAATTATTGATATCGTCAAAAAATTAAATCCTGAATTTAAAAAAAAAATTGGATTAAATCTGCCTGTCTATGAATTCGTTGATTCAAAACCATTTTGAGTAAAACGAAGGAAAATTTGATGCATAGTTTTTAGACCAATTTTACAGATTTTCGTGAAATTTTGAACGAAATTAATTTAAAGGAAGTCTGCTTCCGGATGTCCGAATACAAAGTAAAAAGATAACTACCAAACAACAAATAATATATAACTTTTTTAATTGAATTTCTACTTAGGTCAACAAAGAAAAAATTTATTTAGATACTTTTTATTACATAATAATAAAAAAAATTAAGTATCAAAAAAATATTGGTTTCGAAAGAATTGAACTTGCATTCTTCGCCTTCAAGTGAAAAAATCGGAAATCCTCGCATTTTATCGATAGAGCCATTTGTCTGTCGATGTCAACTTTCATTACAAACTGCTAAAACTTTATTAAAAGTATTAAAAACTAATTAAATTTAGTGAATGAATTAATATTAAAAAACTTCAATATCAAGTGCCATCCACTGTAAGTTTAAAAAAAATGTATTTGAAATTCAGTGGATTAATAAAACTTTTTTTTATTGACAGTTGAAAATTTGAACACGATAAATACATACATGTAGAAAGAGTGTGAACTAATAGTAAGAATTGAAAAACAGCTGGATAAATAAAATTTGTTGAACAGATTTAACATCCCAAGTGAAAATATGCGTCAGATTTTGAATCAGTTCCATCAAGAGATTGTCCCTCTGTCTCTTTGTACTTTTATATTCGTGTAAATATAATAACTCAGAAATACAATGTTTTAAATTAAGGAAATATGATACGCGACTTTTTGATTTTATTTTATTACTTTTGATTTTATTAATTTTGATATTAATCATTGAGAAAAACTATCCAAAATGTATATAAGTTTTCTGGTAACCATTATCCAGCGATTAATTGTTTAAAATTACACATCAATAAGATATTTCGTAACCTTTGTTCAAGCGGAATATATCTGTCTGTCTATGAATTCGCTGTGGACTTGCACTCGGATTATTCCTCTCAAGCATCCTTCAAGACGGTTTACTATTCTGACCTTTTGATTATGTTTTAATGTTAAATATTAAGCCATATTATTGATACTCCGTCCCACCCGAAGGCACTCAGAAATAAAAACTGAATGACTCGATCGCCGCTACACCAATACTGACTGGAATGGTGTTTGAGTCCTGAGGATCACCACCGGCCACGTTAAAATCCTCCCCGTAGGAAGTGGGAGGATCCAGATCCCCC
This sequence comes from Argiope trifasciata, assembly GCA_026543055.1. Taxonomy (NCBI): domain Eukaryota; kingdom Metazoa; phylum Arthropoda; class Arachnida; order Araneae; family Araneidae; genus Argiope; species Argiope trifasciata. The sequence goes on along the minus strand of JAPMOQ010043613.1, from coordinate 904,452 downwards.
ATCTTTATTGCACCCACCGGGTTGGGGAGATCCGACCGCCATCTCACCGGAAACATCTCCTCCCCAATAACCAGATGTCCCTCAGTTATAAATATTGAATATTATAAAACCAACCGATCGGTAAAAAAAATGTGGATTAATTTTTGGCAAAATTCAACTTAAAGCAATTATATATTATCACCTTTCGAAACAACAAGCAATTTCTTTATTATTATGTAATGAATTACTTTCCAAAATGCAAAAGCCCAATAATATGGGGTAAGGGCAGTGCAGTTTATTCGAGATAGTTCGCAGAAACTTGTGGTAGAATAATTTGATAAATAAAGTTTCAGTAATTTAGATTAGTTTGAATATTTCTTAAATGAAAATATTATATAAATGTAATCTGTGAAATAGCCAAGTAATAGGGAATTTCTCTCAAATATCTAAGAAAAAAGCCTTCTAGAAAAGTTATCAATGTTACCAAATTTAAATGCACAAACAATAGTACTGTAAGTCAGATGTCCAAACACGCCTTTTGATAAAGTTAGTTTATTTTCATTAATAGAACTGGAGATTTTAAAGAATTTACATATTTTAATTTTTCTGAGCAAAAAAAAAAAAAAAAAAAAAAAAAAAATGGGAAAATTTTCTTTTGTTTGCCTGTGACACACACACAACCCCATTTCAAAAAGGCACTGAGAAAGGCTGTTGAAATCTGGTATGCAGTCTTTATTCCAAATGTGTAGATTTCTATACAAATTTGAGCAAACTCTCCTCCTAAAAAGTCTGTCTGACTGTTTAAATGTAATCTGACATTATAATTTCAAAAGAAAAAAAAATAAACAATATCCGATATACTGAATTAATATTGATAGATAAGACACCTTTCAAACTTTGTATCAAATTTAATAAGGCGCAGATAACTTATCGGTTTGTATTTTCAAGAACATGACAAGAACTCAAGGTCTTAGATATATCAAATATTTTATGGGATTTTCTGACTGCAAATTTAGCTTTGTGTTCCATTTTTGTTTCAACTGATTCAGAGAAATATGTCTAAACACAAATTGTATTTTTGGAATGCTATTATCCCACGCCAGGAATTAATCACCATAACTCGACAAGACTTACAAGATAGATATAGTAATAACATTATATTCCCTCCAAATGTTAATATTTCGTTAACTATTACACGCCACTACCATAAAAGATGTTCTCTAGGATACCTTTCTTAGAGAGTATGCCAAACGTTTTTAAGGAGACAACTCCCGCTGATTATGAATTTTATACCAAAGAATATATAGGCTTCCATTTTTATTTGATACAACCATTTTTATTCCAATTCCTATAGATTCCTACTCTACCTATACTTATTTAATTTATATTAAATAAATATAGGATGTATATAAAAACGTATTTGATTGATTGTGATAACATATTTTTTATTCATCCACTCAAATTCAAATACATTTGTTGGAAAACTGAGTCAGCAGATTCATATGTTATAACTTTTGGCGCCCACGCGCTCTGCTGACGTCAGTAGATATTCCTTCCGCCAGATGTTCAGATGCTTAAGAGATTTTGTATGAGATCGACGTATTGCTAAAGCGTCGGAGGATGGCCAAATTAATGATCGTATAAGCGCGTTGTAAATAATGCATGTAAATATTATCCATAATCATATTATGTCTGTGCCCTGGAAGAAATTAAAAAGGATTATACCGAAACTGCACTCTTTTTCTTCAAACCATATTTACAGAGATGTTTTATCGATGAACCCGCGGCAGCAAAGGTAAGAGATTATTTACCTTTTATTTTATTGATTTTGGATTAGAAACTCAAAAACCTTTTTTAAAACATAGCTGATGACATTTGATGTTAATATAGTTTTTTGTCAAATATTAATTCCTTAATTAAATGTAATTAATTTGTAAAACTTTAAAAAGATTTTTAGAAGTTTGTAATGAAATTTGAAATCAACAGGCAGAATCTCAATCGATAAAATTCAAGGATTTTAGTATTTTTTATGAGAAGATGAAGAATGAGAGCTCTGTTCTTGCGAAAAACAATCATTTTTTGATAACTATTTAATAAAAAGTAACTAAAATAAAAATTATATATATATATAACTTTCTTTACTAAGGTTTAATCATAAGAGCACGACTTCAGTTCACTTTACCAATTAAATTTTCATGCATATCTAGAGCTAAGTAAATTCACTCATAATATATTCTCATTGTAATTGATTTACTGGAAGTTTGAGGAGCATGAAATTAGGACAATTCCTTTCTAAAGTATTATATCTGTATAATGCTATGTTATACGTTTGATAGGGTTTCTCACATAATAATGTCTGCCTTTCAATTAAACGTCCCAACAGATCTCCGTCTGCACACTAACTGACTAAATGAGATGATATTGAATGGATAATTATAGGGTGTCTCACAAGGTATGCAGCGTCTACTATTTTACTTTAGTTTAGTTATATTACGTCCCGTCTTAAAGTAACACTAGCGTTATTTTGGGACGAAACTCATAATTTTGAACTGCAGTCAGATGAACACTTGAGCTCGCATCCCTCCTCCCCTCTTCATACTGACTGGAAGACATTTGGTCTGACGGATTTAGCGTGCAAAACGACACCCCCTTACACGACAGTTATTCGCTGGAATCGAATTTCGAACCTGAAACACTATGGCTCATAAGTCGAAACATATATATATATATTAAAGGTAGAAACATTTTTATATTATAAAGATCACTGAGTATGATGAGAACTTGAAACGTTCTCTTTGCTCCATTCTTTATGGAATGTAGAAATCTTTATTTTTTTAGAAGAATGGAGTTTTTCAAACGATGATTCGTCTTTTTCTTAATAATCATAACCATCAACGGTTAAATAATAACATACTTTTAAACCTTACAAAATACAGACGTAGTATTGTAATACAGGTTGAGATAGAGGGTGGTTTATAATTAAAGTTTCACTTTGAAATAGTCGTAAAAAGAAAAATATTGGACCAAATGCTATCAACCATAATAGTTTAAAGGAGGTAAAAAGAATTTCTTTTCCGCCAAATGAAGTTCAGAAACACACTGCCAGGGGAAAAAAGGCGCTATATGCAATATTGTTATGCAAAATATTACAAAATAGGGTTCATCGTTTCTGAAACATGTTACAAAGCATGTTCAATGTGGCGGCTACCATTTTCTGAAAACAAGTAAAATCGCATTATAGCATTATCAATAGTAGCTCTTGGCATATCAGGAGAAAAGTTATACACATGTCGGTGTACCGTTTCTTCAAGTTCTACCAAATTGTTTAGATTGTCATGACTTTTTTTTGGCGTAAAAGAAATTGCTTATCCCCTTCTTTATACTATTACCAAGCTTGATAACATTTGGTTCAGATGATTTTTTATTACCATTTCAAAGTGGAATTTTAATTTCAACCCTCCCATATGTTTAGTGGAAATGTTCTCTTTATTATGCACTGCAAAATTTTACTACACATATAAATGGTAAAAAAATTACAAGATTACAGACGATTTACAAAATCTATTCATGAATTCAGTGCATAAACTTTCTTGTCTATTCTGCCAACATTTATTCCATATTGTCAAGATGAATTACAGTCAGATGAGAATCGTATTCACAAAACTGTTTAGACATCGCCAAAATCGTGTCTTTCTCTAGTGATCTACTTCTAGTTCGCACATTTCACTTTGCATAATTTAAATAATTTCTATAGTACGTGATTTTCGAATTACATTAATTATACATTCAAAAATGATTTAAAGAACAAAAATAAGATTTTGCTTTGCACATATTATACAAAAGGTATATATGATGCTTCAACTTCGAATTTTTAAGGAAGCATTAGGAAAGTATTTCGTTCTGATTTTTAAAGAGTCAGTCTTTGATCAAACAAGGAAAGGAATACAATACATTGGATTACACTGTATATACGAATGATTTAAAATAAAAGTATGTACATACAGCAAAATGAAATTTTAATCAATGCCATTTAATGATATGCGCGATGATTCTTCAAATTTTCAATGGCACCTTCAGGAAGACATAAAGTACTGAGGTTCAAAGCGTTAATCTTCAACATTGGTAATCCGAATAGGAAAATTAAATATCTAGAAATATGGTATAATTGAATTATTTTGAGGGCAATTATAGGCGTATGGTAAGATTTCGTATTTACTCCGAGTTTCCTAGGTGTGCATGGTACTTCAAGATTGACTTTTAGAACTCATCTAGGTGTAACACAACACTGTTGAATCTGTCTTCAACAATGACCATCATGTAAGGAAAATTTAATATCTAGACATCCTGTGTAATTGAATTATTTTAAGGGCAATAAGATGCATATGACAAGATTTCGTACATGCCTAGAGCTTCTTAGATGTGCATAGAATTTCAACATTGAGTTTCCTTAGAACTCGTCTAAGTATAATATACCACTGTTCAAAACATCTGTCTTTAGCAATGGTCATCATGAAAGGAATGTTTAATATCTGGAAATACGATTTAACTGAATTATATTAAGAGAAGTAATACAGATATGGCAAGTTTTAGAATTTGTTTAAAGCTTTCTAGCTATAGATGGCATTTCAGCATTGACTTAAAACGTGTCTAGATATAACACACCACTGTTCAAAATGCCAGTCCTCAACAATGCACATCATGAAAGGAAATTTCAATGTCTGGAAATATGGTATAATCGAATTATTTTTAAGGAAATAGTACGCATATGGCAAGATATCGCATATGCCTAGAACTTCCTGGATATGCATGGTACTTGACTATTTTTAGAACTCCTTTAGGTATAAAATGCAGCTGTTCTTTAACAATCTTTAACAATCTTTCAGTCTTTAACAATGGCAATCATGAAAGAAAATGTTAATATCTGAAAATACAGTATAATCGAATTATTTTAAGGACAATAATACGCATATGGCAAGATTTCGTACATGCCTAGAGCTTTCTAGATACACAGGCACTTTCACATTGATTTTCCTTAGAACTCGTTTAGGTATAACACACTATTGCTCAAAACATCTGTCTTTAACAATGGCCATCATGAAAGGAGAATTTAATATCTGGGCCCCCTGTGTAATCGAATTATTTTAAGGGCAATAATAGGGTATGAAAATATGGTAAGATTCCGCAATTGATCAGAGCTTTCTTGGTATGCATGGCACTTCAACGCCGAAGTTTCTTAGAAGCCCCCTTCTGGGTATAACACACCGCTGTTCAAACCATCACTCTTCAAACAACCAAAAAAAAAAGAAAGGAAACTGTTATATCTGTCAGCTAACTTCTGAAGAAAAGAAAATCAAAATGAATAAAGAACGGAAAACTAAAAAGAAAAGAAAAAAAGAATTCAACCAAAGAGAAACGAAGAGGATGAAGACTCATTGTTGCGGAACGGTGTCCACCTCTTGCTCGCTCACGACAACCTGTTACGTCATTTGCAACCCTTGTTCCGGGTGAAGTGCACACTCAGGTCATTAGTGTAGCAGGTCAACTCATCTCGGTCATCAACTCCCGCACATCTCTCACGTGACCCCTCTCACGAATACCCCTTCACAAGAGGCACCCCACCTGTTACCTTGCTGGACCGCAAGGCGTTGTTGCTGTTTGTAATTGTTCACCTTGAATCCAGGATTATCGAGATATTTTTGTTGAGGTTGACGTGAAAGTTTTTTTCACTGTTGAGCTCAAAGCTTTTCAATCGTCCAATGGCAGATGCTTTATAAAATCACGATTATTTTTATGGATTTCTATGCAAAATTTATTTCTATGCAAAATTTATATCTATGCAAAATTCATTGCCCGATAAGCAGAAAATCCAAAATTGTCTTTTTTTTCTCTTCTTCTTCTTTCTTTCTTAGCCTTCTTTTATTATTATTATTATTTTGAAGACATTTTGCCGAGGTATAGCAGGAAAGTAAGTGATATCATGTGAATAATAATCATTGCGTTATTGGAGGAATACTTTTTCAATGCTAATGAAATTGTTGCTAAATTAATAGCATAAAAATTTTCTTTCGTTTTAGCACACCATATGTTTCATTCCATAACTTTCTTACTTTATAGAAATTTTAAATTTCTTAAATTTTTCTTTAAAGAACAACTAAAGATTAAAGATTTCTTTAAAGAAAAAAAAAACTAAATTAAACAAAATAACAAAATCATTTATATTAGTTATGTAAATCACCAATACATCTTCGGACTTAGGACGTGACTCTAATATCCTTAAAAACTGTTTTTAATAATTTAGGGACGTAAGAATATAATTTAAAATATGTTTTTATTAAATATTATTGCAATTAAATCATATCCAGATAAAATCTACATTGCTATATTTATAAAAAGGATTCAACAGCGAAGATTGAAAAAAATAATTTTTATTGAAGAAATAAGTAAATATATATATATTTATTAAAAATTTTTAATTGATAAAATTGAGATCTGTGATGGCAAATTTCGAGTTATCATGTGAGAAGTGTTTGGTCAAGTGATTATAACTTGACGTCAACTTTTAAATAAAACAATGTTTTTTTCTTTTTTCTTTCGAGGTTGATGAGAGTTCCGAAATGTTTTGGACAGAAAAGGAAAAAAAAATTGGAAATGAAATTTGACATTTATGCTTCATTCATTGCCTACGCGATTTCGAGGTTCAAAATCCCCTAACCAAAACAACATCATGTTCTCACATGATAATAGTAATACAGATCTGCTAGGAGAAAAATTAATCTATTGCAAATATTGTATAGAAATCGGAAATTTATTTTCAGTTGAGAAATAGTCCACAAGACATCTTCATACATATAATTTAGTAAATATTCCAATCCATTGAAATTGGTCAAGTAGATTACATTGAGTTTTTCGATATAATTGAAAGAAGATTCAACAAAAGCAGCAAAAACGTTGAGATTGGTCTATCCAAAACTTTCTCAAATAGTCTCTAATGAAGGTGTTACCCAGAGAAGCTCTTGCTTTTGATAGTTAAGAAATGTTACCATTTGACTTGAATTTAGCACTTTTACTGAAACTATAGTGTTATTTGGCGATTAATGCCTGGCATGCAGTTAATACTTGAATTTGCTTTTAGACTCATTTTTTCTAAGCGTCTGAGACAAAAATTTGGTACAGAACTACTTTTGTAGTCACAAAATAACATACCAAATTTGATACCTTTAAATCATTGCATGTTTGAGTTATCATATTTACATGTTCCGTTCTGACCTACAGACGGTCAATCACGTTTTGACTTAGAATTTGAAAAATGTCTAAATTATAGTAGCTAATTTTATGTATCAAATTTCATCTATTTTTCGCTCTCTTAGTTTCGGTATTGTAATTTGTTAATTAAATTATATTCAAATAAATGGAAAGACAGACTTCCTCTGAGCGAAGTTAGCTCAAACTTTTAAAACTTCAATAAATTTTTTATAAAGACCGAATACCAAATTTCATCCTTCTGTATCAAAGCCTTTTCGAGTAATTTCGTCTCAGGCAGATATTTTCAAAAATGAGTTTTTCGAACTCAGAGAGGTGTTAAATGTGAAGATTCGCCAAAATCTAGAGTTTGAGTGTTATGAAGATTATTTATACTACGTATACAAGAAAGTAAAAAAAAAACTGCAAATAGTTAATTGAGAAAGTATGAAAAAAATTGTAAAAATTATTGAATTTCCTTTGAATTTATTATAACATTCTTTTTTAAAATCTCATTTTATTATTTAGGAGCATAAGAGTGGAATAATCTTCAGTAATTGAATTTTTTGAAAGAATAAAAGATTGCTTAAAAGAAATAAATATCTTAACACTTTCAACGCTACCAACGAGATATTTAATCTTTCAGATATTTCCAATTACAGACTGCTGTAGGCTAAATATTCTTTTATGCCTGCTTAGATCGGTTAAACTTTATAACACATATATAAAGGGTACCTTGAGTTTTTACATTTTTAATAGCTTTTACTTAGTTAACAGTTGGAAGAATAGATATTTCGTCAATTGGGTTGAAAGTGTTAAACATTTTATTTTTTAAAATTCTTTATGTACATTTGAAGTGAAGATCTAACTATTTTTTTAATTCCTACAATTGGTTCATACTCTTCTTATACGTATTTATTTGTATATGATGTTCAAATTTTTAATCATTAATAAAATACTTTTCATTCATCCCCTCAAGTTCAAATACATATTTTAAAACTTGTACTTGATGACACTCGATGTTAACACAGTTTTTACAAATATTAATTCATTAATTAGATTTAATTCAATTTTAATACTTCAAATAGAATTTTAGCAGTTTGTAGTGAAAATTTAAATCAACAGGCCGTAGCTCAATCGGTAAAATGCAAGGATTTCAGTACTTCTCACCGAAGGTGAAGAATGCGAGTTCAATTCTTGCGAAAATCAATAATTTTTTGATAATTATTAAAAAAAAAGTAACTAAAATAAAATTTTCTTTGTTCTTGGTGGATTCTTGGGGCATCAGTGGCAATGATTCTGCATTTTTATAGAAAATTATAATTTCTATGATAATGAAGTTAATTCTTCTTCGGCTGTATACAAGTATTAAAATTCTGAAAAAAAAAACTGCAACTAGCTGCTACATGTATTAATGTAAGAAAACAATTGTTTGTTGCGTGTTTTGATCAATCAATAAATAAAAATATGTGCTTATGCCAGTTTTTTTTTTTGTTGTTATAGTTTCTTAGAATAAGATTGACGCAATACATTTATTATTCAAATTTCGAACTATATTTGGATAATGTTTTTAAAAAAAAATATTTTACTGAATTATTTAGAATATGTATGTTCCAAAGAAAATAAATTAGCATAAGACAATCAATCAATCAATAAACATTAATTCACAACATTAAGAAAAGTTATTTTTCCACTTTCTTAGTTCTAATTTTATCACAATTTAAAAAGAAACAAAATCGTCTGCCGAAAATAACGAATGTAGTCTGCGTTCTTTTTATCTCTATCACAACGATGATACATATCAAATTTGACCTTTATTTTCTTGAAGATTTTAAAAAAGGAATGTTCAGCAGGTGATCGTTGAAGATTCACGTGATGGTGGTTGGTGCTTCCGATTCATTGGCCACGATTTATCCGACTGACCGATTCAACGAGTAGCCTGACCCACATTCTCCCAAGTTCTTCCTATTTTCCATGTCACGTGATAATCTCAACTCGGAAGTAACGCTTTTCCAACAGGTCCATTGTCTTGTGATTATTACATAGTAGCTCCGGTACATGTTGATTGCACATTAATGAAAAAAGATGTGATTGGTTCCCTGAGAAACTTTTGCAAAAAAAAGCTTTGGTTTTTTGAAAAAAAGACCTATTCAATTAGAAAATGAGCTGCTCTAAATGTTTTCTACAATAAAAGAAATCTTGCAATCTAAAAAAAACATACGATTCCGTGAATTACAAATTGAAAGGCAAAAGCATCTAATTCAAATCCTTAAAAAAATTAGTTTTGTGCAATGGCATCAATACGTATACACAAAATAAAACATTTAATTCAAATCCTTAAAAAAAATTTTGTTTTGTGCAATGGCATCAATACGTGTCCACAAAATACAGTGTTCATCATCTGTTTAAATCAGGAATCTCTAGCACTTCCATTATTTTCGGTCCCAATGTGACGTAATCTACCCTTGTTTGAAATAATCAATGAATTTTGCCTTTATATATATATATATATATATGCAGTGGCACAAAAAATTGAAAGTACATCTTACTTTTACTTGATAAATCCAAGTTCCAATATAAATAACCCATTACTGAGAGGTGCAAACATGTTTTTATTTTTACATATAATAAAGGGTTTAATTTAAAGTAAAAATAAAGTACAATCAAGAAAATACTTCTAAACCGAAAAATTTCAGAAAAATTTTAAATAAACGTAGTCAGATTTTTGTCTAAAAAAATTGAGAGTACGCCTATGAAATGTTTGCAATATCTAGCGTAAAAATAAAGTGTCACTGCAAAGTTGCATGTCTTTTGATTTTTATAATGACCTCTAAACGTCTTAGCATCGATTTAACCAGTTTTTGGTGAAATCTGAAGATATTTCACCACATTTTTCTTGAAACACTTGTTTTAAATAGGTTTTATTTCAGATTTTGTGTCTTTGAACAACTTTCACGAGTATGGCCCGTAATATATGGTAATATTCATTGCAATGATAGCGGTGTATTATGTTGGTATGTTTAATTGCTGTTTTTAATGAAAGAAAAACCAAATTTTAACGTTTCAGTTCGTTGTAGTGTTGAAAAATGGAATGTCCATTCAAACCTAATTTCTTAACAATTTCCTTTAGAATTCCTTTGCTGTGAAATATGTCGAAGTAAACCATATGTAATCTATAAGAATTAAACTTTCTAACATGGATGAAGCCATGCAATCTCAAATCATGACGAAGTCATCACCATATAGGACGTAAATTGTTTTGATTCAAAGCAGTATCAGGCTTTCTCCTTACAGTACGATTGATGTCTCTGCCAAAAATAGTGAGTTTTCCTTCGTTACTAAACATAACTTTCTTTCAAAAGTCAATTATCTTCAACTATGAGTTTTTTTCAAACTTCAACTGCTTTATCTGAATTTGCAAGCTGATGTATAGTTTCTCTCTAACAATGCGAATTTTATATCCAGCTTGTCTAATGGCTCGTAATTTGAGCACTTACATTGTGCCCTATGATTTAAGAAATTTCTACTACCAGTTATGGCTACAGCAATCTAAAGAAAAATGTTAAAAATTTGGCTTTATATGAAAATTGTATTTTTCAGCAGTACAAGGACCCCACACAGAATGCAAGTAACGTCAAAATTTGGTATCTTTTTCATTATAAACAGCAGTTATACACACCAACACAGTACCCCGCCATCATTACCATTGAATATTACAATATATTGTGGGTCATACTCGAAAAAGTGGTTCAAAAACATAGAAATAGAAACAAAACTCATTTAAACAAGTGTTGCAAGAAAAATAAAGCAGATGTTCAGATTTTACGAAATTTTGTCAAATTGGTATAAAGACTTTTAGAGGTCATTATAAAAGTAAAAAAACATGCAACTTAGCAGTGACACTATTTTTATTCGAGATATTGCAATAATTTCATAGGTGTACTTTCATTTTCTTAGGCAAAAATCAGTATATTTATTAAAAATGTTTCTGAAAATTTCTTTTTAGAAGTTTTTTGTTTATTGTTTTATTTTTACTTTAAATTAAACCATTTTTCATCTGAAAAAATATATAAATAAAAACATGTTTGCATTTCTCGGTAATGTGCTATTTACACTGGAAGTCGGATTTATCAAGTAAAAGTAAGGTGTACTTTCAATTTTATTTCATTCCGTTTCTTAACTCCTAATTTCATTTCAATTTGTCTGCTTTTTGTTCTTAGCTCTAGTATAATTATTTAATGCATTTCTTTTACTCTAAATGTCATTTATATTAGCTTTTCTTTCTGAATTTTAATTTAATAATTTATTATAGTTATTTGATTCTATATTTCATTTCAATTTGCTTTTAATTCGTTTAGATTCGCTTAACTTATTTAATATCGTCGCCTGATTTAAAAATTTATCGAAATGTGTTTTTTATTTTTATGCTTTTTTCTGGTTCATTTAAAATCGTTTTCTTTTTCCGAATATTTTTTAGGTTTATCTTTAGTTATGGGACATTATCTAGTTCTTTTATTATTTTTCGATGGATAAACTTTATTTAAAATTGTTTCTCATTAAAAAATTCATTTAATGCCATTCCTTATTTTTTAATTTTAACGAATTTTTTTAATTCTTCTTTTTTAAATCTAATTTTTGTCTGTTTTATTTTATATCGTTTTTTATTTAAATTAGAATCATGTTAATAGAAAATATTGATATTGCAATTAAATCGAAACCGCAAATTGATATGTAATTTAAATTTTGAAATGTTCTGAAATAAATAAAAATTTATATTGTAATTATACACGAAACTAGCCTAATTATAATTAGTTAATGATTTTATTGTATGTTTAAAATTTATCTTCACTTAAGCTTCACATATCCCAGAGGAAGGAAGATCAGACGCGATTTTTTGGACTGATAGTTTTTTTAATGTAATTGAAACAAAAATGGTCATATTTTCTTCTTATCAAATATTAGTTTTAGTTGACTTTTGTCAATTATATAGGGAAAAAAACGACTTTTCTGATGAAAAATTAATAATTAGGCCTTTAAGCAACAGTTTTAATTACATTCCAACTCATCACTAGTATTCACAGCCTTTGACTAAACCTATAATTATTTTTCTTTCATCTTTAATATTTCTTCAGATATGTTTTTGTATTTTCCGTCTATCTGCTTTTAAAATATCTAGCAATAGTAAGACATCGTAGCAAAATGCGATAATATCTCTTCTTGTCCATAGGTGAATCTTTCACTGTTAGTTTTTAGTAAAATATTTTACTTCAGAGTGCAGAAAAGGAATTTTTAACTCGTCTTTCAGCTTTGCTTCTTGAGGATTGCTAATATTCAAGTAATTGTGATCTAAGATTTCCTATTTTTTAGTAAACGTATATATTAAAATCTTAAACAAATCTCGTGCTTTTTTCGTTTATTGTGTTATTAATGAAATACCAAAATAATTCTCCATACACTAAGTCTTGTAAATATTCTCTTTTTTTAACAGACTTTAGATTTTTCATAATGGTTTATATGATGTGTAATTGTGAAATAAAGCCTTTATCATGAAACCAAATATTTATCAACTACATTTCCTCGTTTATCTTACAAAACACCCATGCTTGGTGTTTTAGTTACAAGTCAGCTATTTATTAACAAAGCTGTACTGTTCCAGTTTCCTTTAAATAAAACAAGTAATGCGATTTTTTTATTCAATTCCTATTTAGGACACCAAAGAAATTCTTTATTTTTGTTATTTTTTATGACATGATGATCATCAAAAAATTATTGATTTTCTCAAGAAATGAGCTCGCATTCTTCACCTTCACGTGAAAAATACTGAAATCCTTGCTTTTTAACGATTGAGTAATTGCCTGTTGATTTCAAGTTTCATTGCAAACAGCTAAAACTCTATTTTCAGTATTAATTAAATTTAATTAAGGACTTAATATTTGAAAAAAAAAAACTGTATTAACATCACGTGTCACTTGTAACCACTACAAGTTTAAAAAAATGTGTTTGACCTTGAGTGTATGAATAAATTTTTTCTATTAGCAATTGAAAATTTGAATAAAATTTATAAATAAACAAATAAAGTGGGAGAGTGAGAACTAATAGTAGAAATTGCAAAATGAGGATTATCGTTCTATTTTAAATTTACTTGAAAAATAAAAAATATATATTATTGTCCATTAAATGTTAAAAAGTATAGAAATAAAATACCTTTAATTTCTTGAGTTTGCTAAAATAAATAATTTTCAATATGAGACGTTATGATGGCTTATAATATGTCAAAACATCATTCAAATTCATGTATTGGTAAGCATTTGTGGAATTGGATAACCATACATTGGATAGCCATGATGCGTTATGCTTTAAACATTCATATTACTGCAACGTATATGATGCATAAATCTTTTTAATATGAAAAAAGAACTTAAAAAATTAATTTTGAAATGCACATAATATGACAACTGAAAGAAATTTTCTGATTATATCATCAGCAGGCTGTACACAGTGTCATCTATCAGATACTGGGAAGTAACAATGTTGTAAATTTAAATTTCATGATCCCTGCTATTAATACATGGGACAGAGGAAATGCCATTATTCTTAATTATTCTTTTGAATAATTTTATAAATTGTTCAAGAAATCACATTTCTTTTTGTTTAATTTTTGGTATTAAGTCCATCTTGAATATCTTCAAACTGGCAATTTCTCTTGGAAAATGTTTTTGAGTTTACCGCTAGATGTAGTCACGCGAAGAATTTTGCTTATTCCATTTTCTTGTTAGTTGATACCCTTAAATTTAGATAGAGATGCTCATAAAACGGGATTGCACTCCCTTCAACTTCTTATGCGACTACTATAAAGCCTTTTCTGTTCATTTCTCTTTATATGAACTTGTATCTGGACTATGAATCGCAGAGAAAGTAGCTTCAAAAATGGCCCTTACGGCTTTAGACAGATTAGCTTGCAACTTTACTAGAGAGATATGCAAGAAAGTTTTGAGGAAACCTCTTCCACTGGTTATTTAGTCATTTCGGAATAGTTTCTTGAATGGAATAGGAATTAGATTTTAATACGACGTACTTAGTATGCAGCAATGGCGTTGTTTAACTATCTGAAAGAGCACTTATTTATGTCTTAAGAAACGAATTTTCGCTATAAATCATCAATACCAATTTCTTGTTGTTGATATTTATATATCAATTTCTTGTCGTAAACAAGCACAAGAGAGCAAGCAAGGGAGAGAAAGAGAAAATAATTACAGAGTTATGAATATTAACCAATTTTGATATCGAAATACAATACATTTGAAATGAAAACTTATTAAAAAGTTAATAATTGCATTACCGTTATTTAATTTAAAGAATGTTCTTTAAGAATATATTTTGTCAGAACATATGTGGATCATATCAAGTTCTACAAGTTTCTAAAGCCTGCATTGCTTAAAGTGTGGGTAGATTGGTAATAAAATTGCGATGGTTAATCCATCTACGAATTTACGGGTTCCGGGGAGTGATGCAATTATTCAATTTTCCAGTTTATCTTGCCACATCAAAACGAGTGGTTGCAAAACTTTTAGAATGAGACATTCTATTTCTATTTTTTTTCTTCAATTTTAACCTTTGCGGTCGCATGTATACAATCAGCCACCAAAATATTTTTATCGTTCTGGTCGTAAGTCTGTCCTCAATCACCACAGCAGAGAAACATACTAAACTTATCTTGTATTCGTCGTATATTAATTTTCATTCAGGATATATCAGTTTACACTTTTTATGAAACAACAAAAACGGCTAAGGAACTTATTCACGAACCAATACGGTACTCCTACAACTTCGTGATAATGAACCTCTAATGTTAATAGAGCAGCCTCTGACTCGTCATGAGAAATCAAGGGTGGAATTTTTGACGCCAAAGGAATTAATCTGGCGACATTTGTCATCGAAAACAAGAACTTCACAATGGAGACTGTTTTGAAAGATGCCACTCAATGTCGAACTATTAACTAGATTTTTTACATAAAAGATTATTGTGTTTACAGTATCGTAATTTACAAAAGAATGAGGATGAGTAAATTGTGATTTTCCTTCATAATCTGTCATGCTATGAATTACTTCTCACTCAACGGAAATTAATTTGGACCAGCACAGTACCCATGTCCACATGTAATAAAACCCCAAAGGGTCAATCTCTCTCGAATGCTTTAACTAGACATCATCATATTCTTCGACTGAACCAAAATCTTTGAATATCTTAATTCTTTCAATACCAGTTAGTTCTTTCCTGAAATTAATATAATTTAAGACTTTAATGGATCAAATCAAGTTTATTCTGTTAAAATAAAAACAGAAATTAACTATGAGTGTAATTTTTGAGATAGTATTCCAGTGGTATTTTTAAATGGGACGCATGTGTTCCATTGGGATCGAGGTGATCATATAACATACAGTGAAAAGTTGAGTCTCTAGTTTTTATAATATTTTTAATCAATTTTATTGCAAGAAAACTTTTGCCAATTACATATATTCAACATTATTCTTGACATTTCTATGTATGATTCCCTGTAAAACATTTTTTGAAGATTGCAACTTCACTCATGGCACATACAATTTTCTATCGGGTTTCCATACTTCTATTTTATTATTATGATGTAGTTAAAAATTACATTAGCATATGCGTGTAATCACATAAAATCATTGGGACATACACTTCAATAAATTATCACTTACTTATACCTTTGGATGATTTAAATATATTAGCGGAACACATATTTCCCGGTGGGACCTAAAGGGTTAAACCATTATCTTTTCAATAATAGAAATTTGTAAATAGGGTGCAACTTTTCAGAATCTTACTGGTTAAATACGGATACAAATTATTGTCGCAACATCATACCTTCCTTTTTATCAGAAACCTGAATAGCAGTAAGTCTTTTAATATATGAATCTTACTGCCAGTGAGGTCTGCTTACAGCATGGCGAGACTTATAATCCCCAGACGGTAAATTATCCTCATACTTTCTATAAGTGAAACTGGTGCATACTATTTAGATTTTGGTCAAATGTTTCTACCGGTCAATACCTTTTAGAAGTTTGGAAAAGGGTTTCATACCAAGGTAAAGTAGCTTGGTAGTAGAAGCTGCATATAGTGATAGGATGGGGCAATTTTTAAACACAATGCCGTTATAAATGTATTGCTTATGGTAACTTGTTGCACCTTAAATCCTACAAACGTCATTCCTTCCTGACGTGTTTTCGTATTCTGTTAATAGCTTACGATTCCCCAAATGAAAAAAAAAAAAAAAAACGTCAGAACACTGCCGATCTTATAGCATAGATATAATACAAAATCTGGCGCTTATTCACTGGTAAATTTTTTTCAGGCATTTAGATAGGTCGGATAAAAAATAATAGATTTGTACCTATTGCAAGTAAAATCCATAATTTTTGTAAGTATATATGTCTGAACTTATATATTGATAAATACAAAGTTTTAAAGTATACCAGTTTGGAGTTTTGGGATAGAATATTACCATATCAGAATTTTTTATGTATCCTAGATAGTGTTAATTCGTTAAGGCTAGCAGTTTGTAGTCATATAAATATCATATTAAGAAAAGAATGCAATTTCATGTCAAAACTCTGCTATATGAGGAGGTAATGATTCAGAAAAACTTAAATGGCAAAAGAATTCTCCAAGGACCACGCGTTAAAAGTTAGTATTTATTAACTGTTGTAATAAATACGCCCATTTATTAACTATTGTAATCAATTCACCAATGCCGTGCAAGGCATTCTCTAGGTTAACACGGTTATTATGTGAAATTATTTTGGAAAGCACACTCCTGCAGGTTACACAACGACATTGCACAAAAAAAAAATCCGAATTGTTTCCAATGGCGTCAAGAACCGTGCACTGCGCCGGTTACTGATTCTGGTTTAAGCTGGAAATATAATTGCCAAAATATTTGATTAGATTAGCATCTTGCTGCTGCATCCTGTTAAGGAAAAACGATGCAGCTGTCAGTTGGAAGAGATTTACAGCTTGGTCCACATCAAGCAACAGGAAAAACCTCGCTCAGACCAAATTTCCTTTTGAAAAAATTTTGAAAAGAAAAAAAAACTTGCAAAATATACGAGTAACTAACTAACTCCATGCCTGCAGGTGCATGGAAGAAAAAAGATTATTGCATTTCTCGAAAGAAACCTTTAACTCCTCGAAGTACTAATCATGTCCGAGCTGCTCCAACCATTCCGGAACCTCTTGCATAGAAGAGAAAGATCGCAAACAAGCAGCAAAGAAATGAAAGAAAAAAGAAAAAAAGAAAGAAGTGAACGAAGGCACATTAACCGGGCGCTTGAAAGAAACAGGATTCAGGTTCTTTTTCAGGTCACACACATCGACAGGAAGCGTCTTAGAAACAATGATTCTCAGATGGATACATTTTGAAAAGGTAAATAGCCCGCAATGAGAACCGGTTCTCTCTTGTTAAGTGGATGCCTAACTTCTTCGACGAGACCTATTTTTGGAAAAAGGATCAGGACTTCTTTTTTATTTTTTCTCTTTCTTTCTTTTCTGTCTTTGATGCTGCTGGATGCTCAAAAGGATATCTTTGATGTATCTGTTTCCTTCTACTGTTCGAAGATGGAGATTTCCCAGTAAAGATTGATTGATTCCTCGAAGGCAAGCCTTGCCAAAGACATTGGATTGAAAGAATTATTCGATAAAATTAAATGTCACGAAGCAATTACAGCAGAAGGAATTGAGTTTTAAGCTAATAGTAAATTAAAGAGCAAAGCATTTACAATTGAAAATTTTTAGAACATGGTTTAAAAGGTGACGGTTCTTTTCCAAGTTCTTTTAAAAATCTGCACGTAAGATTAAAAATGTGATAAATTGCATAGTAGTAGAAGTCTATTTTGTTTAGAAGGATTCCAAATTATTATAAGAATTGCATATGTTTAATGGATTTCTTTTATTTTTCGAATGTAGAGATTTCCCTTCGAAGATGGATTGATTTCTTGAAGACACGTCTTGCCATCTCTTTTTGATGACAGAGATTGACTAGTGAAGATGAATTGATTCCTTGAAGGCATAGATAGGCCTTGCAATAGAGATTGGATTGTGACAAATTTCGAGGAAATTCAATCTACTACTAGGTCACAGAACTATTGAAGCTAGGTAAACAATAATTTTACCTAATAGTCAATTAAAGAGCAACGAATTTACATTTGGAATTTTTAAACACTTTGTCCAAAATGTGATTGTGGAACTAAATTCTTTTAGAAATTTGCATTTATAGTTTGATAAAAAAAAATGTAATAAATTAAAACTAAAACTGGATTGTATAATGGCATATGTCTAATTTTTAGTGAGACTGCAGAATATTCTAAAAGATATTACAGTTTTACTGTATTTCTTTTATAGTTCGAAGATGAAGAATCCTCAGAGAGGATGGATTGAGTTCCAGGGAACAAGCCTTACCGAAGACATTGAATTTTGAAATATATGACTCAGTGACTGGATAGATGGATAGAAAATGAGTTTTTTATTTTATTTTTTCTCGCCTGGCTAACGGCAGGTGTTAGAAGAAACTAAACAAAATATTATGTGTTTCGTAAAAAGTTCATTAGAATGTTATGATTCTGGATAACTGCAGTACAGAATTAAAACTAAAAAATTGTTGAGCGAATAATTTAATGAATTTTTTCTCCTTAAAACGGAACTTTATTTTTTTTTCTTTTCAGCTTTGGAAAAAGTACTTCATTTACCCATTTTTATCAAAACAGTATTATGCTCTCAAATTTAGAAAACATATAATATCAGTGGCAGCTTTCTTCTCTTTACTTTTTCGGATATTTATACAAGAGAGCTTAATTTTTTCTTTGCTACATATTACAGAGAAATGTCAAAACTCTTAAGTGAACTTCTTGATTGATGAGGAACAAGCAAGTAGCACATACTGTTACCATATAACTCGTTTTGTGCTTAATACAGAAAACCGAATAGGAATTTGGAAGTGCATCTTTCAATCAAAGAAGCCAAAATTTGAAAAAAAATTAAGTTGGCTTGATTATGAAAGACAGAAAATTGGCGTATTTATTTATTTAGAGAAGACAGAATTGGCGAAAAAGAAAATTGGCGTATTTATTTAATTTGCGTTTTTTGAGCTATCGCATTCAATTACACATATTGTTTGCCGACGGATTACAAAATCCTTCGCACTTCTGCGCATGCGTTAGGAGGAGTTTACTTCGGTGAGAAAAACGATGAAAATGTGAAGTAACGAGGTATGTGACATCTATTATTTACAGATTCGGATAAAACACGTCAAAACAAATATTTTGGTATATAACTTGTGGCATCCTTAAATATCGCATCAAAATCTAATTACTGGAAGAACATTAATTACAAATCTGACAGTTTATCTTCCAAATTAGGATACATATGACGAATGCACAACATGGAAGCTTCTTTAAGTGACTATGCAAATTTTTGAGAATCATTTAAAGGAAAAATGGTTTAGAGGATTTAGGAAGGTGTAATTTTGCAAACACGATCATTAATAAAGTTGAATGCAACGAAATTGATTTTGATCGGATCTGTTTAAGTAACGAGACTTCCACCTCAAACTATATGTTAACAAACTGAACTGGACGTTCTATGCCACTGATAATCTTCAACATGCAATAGTTGGTTCATTTCAACATGCAATAGTTGTATATATATAGACTCATAATTTGGTGTGCGTTAACTGCCGAAGGTATCATTGAGCCAGTTTTTTTCCCCAAAAAAATGTCACTGGCAAAGCTTATTTTGACGGGTTGAGTAACGGTGTTATCCCTTCTTGTTTGGCATAAGCGATAATTGGTTTAGGCATGGTGGTTCTAGACCTCACCTCGCTCAACGAAACTTTTATCCCTTAGCTAAACATGTTCATGATCTATCGGGTAGGATTCCATTGCGAAAACAGGTAATAATTAAGAGAGGCCACCTTACTCCTCAGATCTTAACACGTGTATCTTCCTATGGGGATATCTAAAAGACACAGTTTATCTCACACAGTCCTCAATATTGGACGACTTGAAAGCAGCTATTGAAACCAAGATCAAAGAAATTGGAATAGATGTACTGTGGTGAGTCTAATGCCACTTTGTCAAACCAAGCCCGAATGAGCACTACTCTTTCGAATGAAGGTAGAAGTGTACGCCTTTCGTTGTGAACGAGCACCGTTAAGGTGAAAGTAAGACTTTGTTCAAACACACAAGACACAAACATTTTTAGGACATGGTCGAACTCATTCATCCATCCGCAAGACAGAATTTAGATTCAAATCAGAGGACCGATTCATCCCTGATTCAATACACCCAGAGGTTACGGGAATTTGGTGGACTTTGCAGTCACGACATTCAACGTGCCCCAATTGCCATTAACCAACACGTCGGTCTTTGGACCAGACGGGACAGAACTTGCTACCTTTCGGCTTCGAGACCAACTATCGCGGCCATAGAAGTTTTGCAGAGAATGACTGCAAACTTTGATATCAGATTTCCTCATGCCATTCATTCGAATGGCCGACATTTCGAAATTCTGTTGTATTAAAAGCTCGAAAGAAACACTGAGGGTTTTTTTTCTTCTTAGTTCTCGAAGTTTCCATGACAACAGTTTCAGACTTAAATTATACTATGTCGCTATATTCGCAGGCCCCATTTATTGCATATTAAAATACTCGTTTTGACGTCCTCTATCACAATCTGTAAACCTTAGACGCGGAATACCTTCTAAAACACCCTATATATTTATAATGTTATTCTACAGTTAAAAATAAAATTCAAAAATTTCATGGATTATTTTCACAAAAATAAGTTTTATCAAAGACTACGGATTGTCAGAATCTTTCTAGAAAGTTTTAAAAAAATGGGAAAAAATCGGATGAATATCATCAAGTAAAAAGAAAAAGGAGAAGTAAAGGATCTTGCTAACAACAAAGAATTAAGCTCTCTCAAAAACATACGAAATTAAACAGAGTGGTGGGGGGAGGCACCATAATATCCGTGAAGACGCGTTTCTTACACTTACTCAAAAGCACGTATCATGCTTCGCAGAACTTGAGATCCTTTCTCTTCATAAAATATGACGAAAATTACATTCATACTACAGGATAGGTTAATTAAATGAAAGCCCAATATGTAAATACAAAAGATTCGTTTCCATTTCGATATTTTATTTAATTTCCACCATTTAAAAATATTTAAAATATGAAATTTTGAACAGAATTCAAAAAATTATCGCTCTTTAAAAACAGTAAAAAAAATGTATTATGTTAGTTTAAATTATTAATTGTTAAAAAAATATGTCATAAAATTCTAAATAAAACTTCATTGCAACCTTCTTTTAAACAGTCCGATATTAAAAAGCGAAGGTTCTCATTGGGAATTTGAGGTCCTAACATTCATTGTCTACAATTAAAACAAAAAAAAAAAGATGAAAGGGTGCTGACATTCCAGAAATATAAGTGATCAACTTTCAAATGACCTTGAATACAACGTTAAAACTGCAGTTTTCCTATTGAGCATTCGAATTTTTGGGATACATTTTTAAAGACCTCGTATTTCAGAGCTCCAATGTACGTCATCCAAAAACGGAAATGTTGTTGTTGTATTGTTACTTATGGCACTTTACAAGACCGCTAACAGATAGCGGTCAGAGATTAACCCGTTCGCGACCAAGGTCCCGTGGACGCGACGCAGCGATTCCACTCTTATCAGCCCAGCGTCGCTTCCACGCGAAGAGCTCCGATTGATATGGAGAGACCAGCGTCGCGTATGTGTAATCGGAAATCGGAACGTTTTATTTGAATTTTTAAATGCTACTAGATGGCGTTAAACGGCAACGGTTTTCACAACGGTCGACTCATATGGTATTTGACCTTCATGAACGGGCATTAGTTTCTGT
>JAPMOQ010043613.1:847002-882277 GCA_026543055.1 Argiope trifasciata | reverse complement strand
TTTATTGATGTAAACAAAGTGAGAATCACGGCTCTTTAAAGGGCTGGAATTTATTGCGCGCTGTGTTTATATTTTGACAGATTGTGGAAATTTATTGAACGTTTATTAGTTAAAATGTTGGGATAGAATTGCGTTTGCCTTTTGAGGTTTGATAGAGTGAGATTTCGAAATAGATGAATGAATCAGATAGTGAAATGGAAGAAAGTATTTCTTCTAATTAATATAAACAAACTGGGAAACTCGGGTGTTTGAAAGTGCACGTGTGGTTCAAGTGACTTGTTTATTGCTTTGTTTTTTTCGTTAGGAGAATATGGGGGAGTACATTCAGTGGATTATTGCAAGGGGTAAGAGTTAAAATATTTATGAGTGGTGCTCGGTTTTAGGGCGTTTTTTATGTGTGTGTTTCGTAGAAACTTTGGGATATGTGATGGGATTATAATTTTGTGGATTATAATATGTGATGGGATATAAATTTGGAGTCTTTTTATTAAAATGCTGATTTTATACGAATTTTTTTTGTAAAATTAGGCTTAACTGCTTAAAATGCGCGGGCCGGTAGTGACGCTCCGTTTCAGAGCGTTCGGTCCCGTGACTGAGTTTTATTTCCGACGCGCTGGTCCTCAAGGGGTTAAGGCCTAAATTGGAGTCCCTTAATTTTCCAGTAGAGCCAACTAGGGCCAAGAGTACTACTTAACGTTGCACACTCGCTTGCACAACCCCTTTTTACAGAGGGGCACATTCACACTAATCACAGAAAGAACAGAAAATAACAAGCATGCTCGAACCCGGAACGTCCAGATCACGGAGAAGGTACGCTAACCCTATACCAAGACGCGGCCCCAAAGCGTCACTAAATAAATGAAAAAATAATTTTGTAAGAATTTCATAATAGTTTTAAAAATGCCATGAATGACATTTCAAAATACTTCCAACTAAAAAATTGTCGATAACAATAACAGCAACAAAAAATGAAGATAAATATTTATGAGAAAATAATTAAAACAAATAATATATTTTTTTTTTAAATCAATTTCTACTTAGGTCAACAAAGAAAAAAACTCAGAACTTGGCAAAAAATTTGGCCACTTGGCGACGAATTTGGTGACTTTGGAGACCAAATACTTGAAAATTTTAATTAATTAGTTTACATATGTTTTTAAAACTGTATTAACATCAAGTATCATCTACTATAAGTTTTTAAAAATGTATTTTACATATGTATTAAAAATGTATTTAAAAATGAGTGGCTGAATAAAAAGTATTTTATTAACGCTTGGAATTTCGAACAAGATAAATAAATAAATATAGGGAGAGTGAACTAATAGTAGAAATTGAAAAAATCAAAATAGGACTAGAAACAATCATGTAAATCTATATTATTCTAAATATAACGTAAAATCTTAAATCAGATTTCATATCACTGGAATTAACAGAGAAGAATTTAAACAGAATCAATGTTTACAGCATAGCAATACTAAATGACCACAGTGCTGATTCAGAATCTCAGTTTTCGATATATTATTCCACGTGTTTTTTTAAATGTAAAAACATGCACTGTATAGTAAATTCTCAGTCTTTGTTTTGCTAGAAACAATATATTCAATTTGAATTCGTTACATTGATAGCATCAAATACATTTCTATATATAAGATTTAAGAATTAAGTTACTGTAGGACACGATTCGTAAATAGACAGTTTACTCCCATTTTCATGCATTTTGAGGAAGAAAACGTGATGAAAAAAAGTATTGCAAACAATCACATGATCACAGAAACGAAAAAAAGAACGAATTACAAATGATCAAAGAATAAATTTATAAGTATTATACTCGATTAAAATCATCAAATTACAAGGCAAGAGTTTGCGAAATCAATTAATGAAAATCAGATTTTTGTAGACAAAAGTGTATAAAGCAACAAATACAGTTTTATGTTTTAGGAAGAATTATGTTTCTTTAGAAATGTTTTTTTCATGGATAACTTGCTCCTCTGTTGGAAGCTATTAACAAAAATTGATTTCAAAAATAGGAAAAAATATTTCCCAAATAATCAGACGATAAAAAATAAATAAATGCTCAAAAAAATAAATTGATAAATAGTCAGTTAGATGATCACTCTTAAATTAATATCCTAGAGTTTAAACTGCCAACTCTCAAAAATTTGCTAAAAACACAAATAAATTTTCGTCTTTTAAAATGAATTATGTTTCTGTAGAAAATGATTTCTTGATTGTTTTGTTGTTTATTGGCCATACTGCGCAAATGATTCCTAGATGAATAAGCTTAAACTATTGGTTAAAAAATAATTTAAATAATAAACGCTTAAAAATGAGAAAAATTCAACTCAATGATAATGGTTAAATTATTTCCCAAGACTTAAAAATACCATTTTGTAAAAATTAACAAAAGCACACTTCAATAAACAACAAATATTTTTCTAAGCCATAAGCTAATTGTGCTTCATTGGGAATAGTTTGTTTGTTTTTTCCATAGACAGCATGCAAATGTTTTGATAACATTTTGTAGAAGCATTTTTAATGGGCAGAAAGATAACGCTAACTGACAAACGATCACAGAAAAAAAAATGTTCAAAGAAATAAATTTATGAAAATTCAACGCAATAACAGTAATAAAATTACCATCCAAGATTATAAGCAATCAAATTAAAAAGAAATTAAATTCCCTTAAACAGTAGCTTCTCAGTATATATCCGAAAGTTGATATAAAAAATATTATTTTTTTATTAAAATATTACTAAACATTTACGGGGCATCGAAAGCTTTTAAAAAATCAAACTAACAATTTGGATCTTCAATTTCGAATATAGAATGTTTATTGTTATTCATTTTTATCTAGGAAGTCTAAATGAAGTTTAATTTTTGACGGGGAAAAAACTTACTGTTTTGTTTATATCAAAATCTTTAAATGAAAATCATACAGAAATAAATAAATGAGACTCGTCTGATTCATTTTTAAAACAACTCCATTTTTTTTTCTCTCAATAGCACCGATTCAGTAGAAAAAGAGGGACGGGATAGATGAATAGAACATGAGTTGTTTATTTTATTTTTTCTCGCCTGGCTAACGGCAGGTGTAAGAAGCTAAACAAAATATTATGTGTTTCGTAAAAATTTCATTAGAATGTTATGATTCTGGATAACTGCTGTACAAAATAAAAACTAAAAAATTGTTGAGAGAATAATTTAATGAATTTTTTCTCCTTAAAACGAAACTTTATATATATGTATTTTCAGCTTTAAAAAAATACTTCATTTACCCCTTTTTATCAAAACAGTATTATTATGGTCTCAAATGTAGTAAACATATAATATCAGTGGCAGTTTTCTTCTCTTCCTTTTTCGGATACTCATACAAGAGAGCAAAATTATTTCTATTCTACATATTACATAGAAATGTCATAACTCTTAACTGAATCACTTGATTAATGTGGTAACAAGCAAAAAGCGCATACTGATACCATATAACTCGTTTTGCGCTTAATACAGAAAACCGAATAAGAATTTGGAAGTTCATTTTTCAGTCAAAGAGGCCAAAATTTGAAAAAAAATAAACAAATTTAAGTTGGCTTAATTGTGAGACAGAAAATTGGTGTATTTATTTATTTAGAAAGACGAAAAAAAAGGAGATATTTACATTTAGCAATAAAGTAAATTCAGGAAATGCTCCATACTTCCGCTTCTCAATATTCTTTGAGATAGAATGGTCGTATTAGGATACTGAAATGTACAGTAATTACAGACTATCAAATTAATAGACAAAAAGGTTTAAATTTCCAATACCCTTTTCCAGTTTGAGTTCATAAAATTATGTCTTAATTTTCATAGCCTATATTACTGACTGTATTTTTAAATTATCATATAGAACAAACAATATAATTTTTTTTATTTAATTCCTATTTAGGTTAACAAAGAAAATTTTTAATTACTTTTAATTAAATAGTTATCAAAAAATGATTAATTATCAAAAAATATTGATTTTCGCAAGAATTGAAACTTGCATTCTTCACCTTGACGTGAAAAATACTGAAATCCTTCCATTTTATCGATTGAGTTACTGCCTGTTGATTTCAATTTTCCTAACTTCTAAAACCCTATTTGAAGTAATAAAAATGAATTAATTAATATTTGAAAAAAATTGTTCTTAACATCAAGTGTCATTCACTACAAGTTTTGAAAAATGTATTTGAAATTGAATGAATGAATAAAAAGCTTTTTATTAAGGATTGAAAATTTGAACAAGATATATAAATAAATATATTTAGAGAGAGAGTGAACTAATAGTAGGAATTGAAAAAGAAACGCAATTTTAAAAATGGTTTTTCTCGAAACCAGAAATTTTTAAAAAAGTAGAGATTCATTAAAATTTCGATCTTTGATATTTGCTACCTTTTCTCTTTCTTATGAGAGAAAGTATATATGTTACTTACATTTAAAAAAAAGAATAATTATCTAAAAGTTTTTAAAAAGTAGGACGAATGATTCAAAATTATATTTTATTGCTCTTTTTGTTTACAAATAATGATGATGAAAATTTGAGTGTATCTTTCTGCCTGTTCTACGGGTGTTGGTGCTCTACGCGTGAGATCATTTGACCTAGATCTGCCAAATTTAGTACAATTATACTTTGAAGGATGTGATGGTGCTTCTTTAAGGGATTTATTTTAAAACTTCAATTAATTAAAAAATAGTCAACAATTTACCAATTTTAATTTTAATTTTTTCGGAATGACTTTTGAAAACTTTCCCGTTCATGATTCATTTTTAGGCTGTTTCAGAAAATGGTCTTTTCATTGATACATATTTTTATGTGGTAAATTATTTATATCTAATTAATTTTGAAAGATGTTTTAGGTGCTTTTTTACAGCAATATTTTTGCAATATAATAAAAAAATGAAATCCAAATCGTTTATTTTTATTATTTCATCAACCATTTTATCATGCGATTTTCTTCCATTATTAACCCTTTCGCGACGGGAATCGCTAACGCGCGCTTATCGCTGAGGCCGGCAGTTTCTTTTGCGTGTGTCTGTCCAGGGCCGGAGGATTTTTTGCTGTTAAGCCTAAATCCATGAATTTACCGAAGTTTCAACGCATTGCTTAATAATGCTCTGTATAGAATTTGAATGGCATATGCTTTTTTTATACATTTATACATATTTTATTTACTTAAGTCATTTCTTGTTTAAATATATATTTTACACATTTTATTTTCAATACATACTTTAATGACGTTTCGACATTGCAACGGTAAAAACAGAAAGAATTCACGTCTACAAAATTTAATTATCCACTGAAGACTGGACTGCAAACCGAAATAACCAACTCTAGCGAAAATAAAACTCCCTATTTACTATAAATAAAATACTACGTGCGAATTTAATGAGCCGTCATAAAGCATTCCAATCGGAAGCATTTATTTCCCCCTATGTTTATATAATCGAAAACCACGTGTATGTGAGTCATGCTTCTCCCATTTCGAGTAGAAGGTCAGATCTACATGTATCTGAAACCATATGGACATACAATGCCATCTTGTGCCGAAAATTATATTTTTTAAAACGTTCTAAGACACTGGCACAAATGTGTGACGGCCGGCGGTGAACGAGAAAAGGCTCTGTCACGCCGGTGTGTCGGTCGGGAAGTGAGCGTGTTTCTTGCTGGCACGTATATGTGCCAGTAGGCGCGAAAGGGTTAAAAGCTGGGAAAAAAGCTTTTGATTTAATATCTGCGTAGCTTATATGAGGAATATAAAAAGTAAAATATTGCGAAGTTTAGAATATAGATGAAGTGGACAGTTTCATTTTATTTGTAGCGTGGTTTGATTGGACTTGATTTTGTTAGAATAATTCATAAACACAAAGCATTGAGAAAATGTAAGGCTATTAAAATGACACAAGTTTGAACATATTATAGTTTTATTTTTAAAAATATGCAATTATTCAGGAATATATTCTATCATTAAGCTCCATATAAAAGATGTGATTGAGAGCAAGTAAAACCAAGTTTCCTGGTGAACCAATTTTTTTGTGAAAGGCGGCTAGAATGGAATATTTTGAAAGGAAAAGGCTTTATTACAGATTTTGTGATCCCATTATATGATGTGACGTACGAGGGGTAACCCCAAAAAAATTTACAAGCAGTAATATTTAGAAAGTAGAAATTGTAGATGGAAGTATGGCTACTCTGAGTGGAGATAAAGTGGACTAGTTATCTTACATTTCTTGCAGACAATGTTAGCACTGAGACCTGAAACAGCGACAGTAATGGCAAGACGCCTGGGCGAGTGATCTCACACAGCGGTACAAGCCGTGATATAATTCCTATGGTCCAAGAATGTTTCCCCATCGGGCATTCACAGATAAAACTTTGAAGTGTACGGAGGACAATGCTTTGACCTCCGTACACTTCCGTACACCTCTGTATACTACCTATAGACAACAGGTGGCCAAATAGTGTCGTCCTTTTGAAGCGGACAGATAAATTACTGGAAGTGACCGTTTAGGTTAGAGGTCTGGAGTCACCTCCCATACAGCCCCGCTTTGACTCCTAGTGAATATTTCCTTTTCTTGACACTAAAGAAACAATTATCCGAAACAAGGTTCATATCAGTATCGGTGATATTCAAGAAGTTGCCTAGAAATGGCTCAATATCCATGGACCTGAGACGGCTTTAACAAATTAATCTAATTAACGGTTAATTAAATTAACGGTCTCACAAATGCCTCAACAGATTTCGAAGAGACCACGACATATTTCTCTTCATTACCATTTGTATCCAGTGTCTATTATTAATAAAGCCTTTTTCCTTTGAGTCGCAATTTTTTTTTTGGATCACCCCTCTTATATTTGATTTCGATTTGCTTATTCTTTCACTTCTGTACCCTTCCCCAACCCCAGGGAGGTATCAGGCTGCGATTAAAAAAATTGGTAATCTTGTTACTTTATTTTTGACATTAATAATAGCATTGAAAAGAATCAATTGCAACTTGCCTTTAGATCTTTTCATTAAAAATGAATCAGTGTTGTATATTTAATATATTAGTATGCTATTTAGTTTTGTCTATGCAAGTTCTAAATCGTATAGAGGAATTCTTCAGAAGCTAATTTTAAATTTAAATCAAATTAGTGTATATTTTTAAAAAACTATGCATATTAGTATGATTTAGCTAATACTTATAATGATTAGTTAATGTTATGTATATTAGTGGGTGAGTTGACTAATGCGTATAACGATTAGTTAATGCTATGTGTATTAATGAGTGAGTTAATTAATGAGCATAATGATTAGTTAGTGCTATGCATAATAATGATTAAGATGTTTTATGCATAACATTTTATGAGAACTGCACATATTAGTGCATATGTGCATATTTAAAATAAAGTGTTTAATAGGAAAAACTTTAAAGTTTTGAAAACTTGGAATTTTTGGATTTTTTTTTCAAAATTGTGTGTATATTTTTAAATATTGATCAAATAGTCAACAACTTATACTCCCAGTTCGATGCATTCAGTCATTTAAACACTAATTCGGAAAATAACTTAAGCTTAATTACTAGAATAAACATTTTATTATAAGTGGGCCCCTCTAGAAGTACTCACTTTCAACATCAACTACGCTACAATCAACCCACCCCCACCCCCACCTCATTAAAATACAAATTATCTAGGCAACAACAAAAGAAACTTTTTACTTCATCTACAAAAACTCTTACATCATCATTATCATCTCATCGCATTTTTTGATTGCAGACGATTCAATCTCTTCTCTTCAATTCGATTTCCTAGTGCAAACGATTTCCCCTTCGGCTGTTCCTGCAGCAAAGGTGTCAATGACTGAGCAACTGGTTTCGGCGTAGGTGTTCCCCGCTGGTAACCCAATTTTTCTCTCCCTTCTCTCGAAGTGCCGCTGTCTTTGAACTAAAAGGGTTACGTCACAGGGTGTTTCCCTTGTTGTGTAGTTCCTGAAAGTGCGGACCAAAATAGATTCACCCCCTTCCCCCGACGGTAGGCGATACGAGAGATTGAAATACTAGAAAAGGTGGAGTATATGACAATTCTTGGTATTGGACTCGTGAATTATAAGGCGGTTAAGAAAGGATCTTTCCTTGTTACTAATATTCACAGATTAAAATTTAAGCGTGGGAAATGGTGTGTATTTCAGTAAACTTCTGCATTTGACCTACTTATGATTCAGAGAAAAAAGGAGGGAAGGGATAGGAAATAAAAGATTTTTTAAATATATTTTTTTATTCTTGCGTAATTGTGTCGCAATTTAATTTTGAATATATATATGTATATATAAAATTTCATAACACTTTCGTTTGATGACAACTGTGGGTACAGCTATATGATTTTCAGGACAGTGAGTTCTGTACTGTGCATGTAGATCAACTCCTGTTTTCTTTAAAAATTTATATTTTACGTTATAATTAGAAAAAAAGAAGCTCATTTATTACCAAAACTCACACACACACATATATATAATTTTGTTGTTGTGACTGTTGTTTATAACAGGGGTGGTAACATATCTATGACCGTTCAATACAGACAATGACAGTTTATCGACTTATTCAACAGAAAAAATGTGAAATATTAGTAATTTCACAAACAAATATGCATTTTTTTAACACTACTCATCATTTGTTATTTCAAAATTAAAAATATAATAATTAAACATAAAATAAGTGGTAGGAAAATCAAATACAATATAGACTAACAAATGTATTATTTTTAATTGTCCTGTTGAAAGAAAATAAAAACAAGTAGCTGCACACAATGGAACACCACATGTTGAACAGGGCATTTTTGTCAGTTTCTAGCTAGTTTTGGTATTACAATGTTCGCAAGATATTTTAAGGCGGTGCTAAGATATTTACCAAAGCTTTAAAAAAGATGAAAGTTTTAAATCCTGGAAATGATATATTGTCTGAGAACATTAAGATTTGCTCGATTTATGATGATTCCAAGAATGGGCTCACCAAAAGAAGATTTAAGGTTTCATGCATAGTTTTGGATTATATTTTTATGATTAGGGATAAGTCTTACTATCTAGTCTAATTATGGAATTCTTATTGAAATATAATTTTATTTTTGTTCGGTATGAAGTTAATTGAGGTAGATTTTAGCATGGAACCTATAATTTAAATTTATAATAAGTATTGTATTGTGAGAATAGATTAAAATTACAAATGCACGAAATGATGTGCATTTTAGTGTACTTCCACATATGACCTACTTTTGGCAATTCAGAAGATGAATTAACCAAAGAATCTTTTAAAGCACCTTGTATAACTTAATTTCACAATATCTACGAATAAGCCTCGCTTCAAAGTGTGAATATTCAGTTTTCAAAGATATTTAGTTTGATTATAGCTTTATTTAAAGCTCACTGAGGTTTATTTCAGTATGGTCCTTATCATTTTCAGAAGTAATGTTTATTATATTGTTAGCCCCGATTGAAATTTTAAGAGTGGGAAATGATGTGATTTTAGAGAACTTCGAATTTGACCAATTTGTGGTAATTCAGAAAATGAGCTAACCAAAGGAAGTTTTAAGGTACCTTGTATAATTTAATTTTACAATAGGCAAGAATTCGTCTGACTGCCCAGTATGTTTGATTATAGCTTTATTTAAAGTAAACTGTGGTATATGTCAATATGGACCGCATTATTTTGGGCCGAAATGATTACTGTATTATGAATAGAGATGAAAATTTCGTGCGAGGGAAATGATGTGTATTTTAGAATATTTCGCATTTGACCTACTTTTGGCAATTCCGAAAATGATCTAAACAAAGGAAGTTTTGTGACTTTATAAATAATTCTATTTTACAACAACATTTAATAAATCTTATTGCCCACTGTGAATATAAAATTCTTAGAGAAATTTAATATGCAGGCATTAACAAATAAATTTAATATGCAGTTTTGGAATCTAAATTGCAGATTCGTAACAAATTTTAAGAGGAATATACGAAAAAAATTGACTGTTCATTGATCTGTGGTTTAACATGCATATAAAAGCGATCACTGAATATCGGTAATAAACGAAATTTTGTACATAGTTTTATCATTTAAATTATATAAATTGAACAAATTTTGAAATAAATCCATTATGGAGATGATAGTTTGTTGACTTAAACTCGCATATATAAAAACATGTATACTCGCAAGAAAATGCGATTAGACAAACTCAATATCTTAAAATTTGATATACCTTTTTTTTATCACAAAAAGTGAATTACATTTTTCAGAGTGCCTATTCATGAAGTGAAGGTTTTTTAAAAACTGTCTAACAAAGTACAAAATACTAATCAGGTCTTTGAAAGTAAAAATCTGAGCGTTCGGGACCTTGTACACCTTCCACCTTGTATAAGGTGATTAATTTTTATTAATAGAGTGGAAAAGAGAGATAACATCTTTATTAAGAATTATGCGAGAAAGATTAGAGGAGAATACTTTTTCTGGTTGTTTATAGTGTAAAGCTAATGGAGTGAAAGTTATTGTCAATTCAATGTGAGCCTTATGCTACCCAGGCAGAATTAAATTAATTTAAGTATTATTAATCATTTATAAATAAAAAAGGAGAATAAAAAATTAATTATTTTACGAGAGTCAATTTATTTAAGAAAAAAAATTAGATTAAAGCAGAAAAGATTCTTTGAAAAAAACACCCTTATAACTTTTTTTATCACAAAAACAGAGATTTATGTCAGTATTAAAAGTAACGGCTACTAATAAAATGTTATGCCACCGGCAAACATTTTTATTTCTTTTTACCCATATTTTTTATTTTATTTATTTTTGCCCCCCGAAGAAATTTTTACTTGTTCACATTTTCTAACAAGATGGAAATAATACTTGTGTAAGAAATGAGCAGTTTGAATATAAAATAAAAATTTGCCGACATTTTGAAACTTTGAAGGAGTTCCAAAACGTATAGTTTACTTTCATTACCTTTCTAGTCAAAGGATTTTGAATTAAAGTCCAGTAATCAAATTTAACATCATGGGTTCAAAATGTTATTAGCTTATAATTTCGAAACAAATTTATTCAAATTAAAGAAACTCTGTTCCCGTAACTTTTGATAACTATTTAATTTTGGGGAGGAAAAGGGGTATTGTCATTGAAAATTTTGAATTTTGCTGCCATTTAAATGCATAGACCAAAATGGATATATCCTTCAGAAACATTATTACTGTTGTAGATATAACTGAATATCTTCATTGAAATAGATTTCCCAATGAGTTTGAAAAGAAAACCATCAATTTCAATTCTTTCTTGAAATATTTTTTAATAAAGATTTGTCCATTGTTCTTTGACTTTTTGCAAACAACCTCACTCCACTACTCTCAAATAAAACGCCCCAAATTTTGAAACCTTTTTTTAAATTCATCTATTGATATTTAAAAGTCTTAAAAAATAATAACGAACCTTTAAT
Source organism: Argiope trifasciata (assembly GCA_026543055.1). Lineage (NCBI taxonomy): Eukaryota > Metazoa > Arthropoda > Arachnida > Araneae > Araneidae > Argiope > Argiope trifasciata. Next base: position 870,819 of record JAPMOQ010043613.1, on the reverse strand, counting down.
AGTCTTATAATGACTATATTTTCAAGTTCTCGTTTTAATTGGAAAGCCAAAACTCATAAACTAATTATAAAAAAATTTGTGAAAACAAATTTTACAACACCAATAAATTTCTCAAGAGTTTATGCTCATAAATGTGACAGAAGGGAGGTTTTATATTAGGCTTTTATCGGCATGTAATTTTAATAAAAGCGCGTATTTTTCAGATTGCGCGCGTAAGAATAAAAAATGTGTTCATGGAATTTGTGCTCTCCTCAATCATGCTCCTCATTTTTTTTTTTTTTTTGCTGTTGTTTTTTCGGAAATTTATCTGAGTTCTGAGGTAGAGAACGGAATTTTTAAGGTAACTTATTATGAGGCGTGGATTTTCCGCCTAATTCTTTTTTTTTTTATCCAGGAATAGCTTTCAAATAGTCATGAAATGTATTATAAAACCGAAGAATGTTTAAACTTATGTGGAAATACTCAATCAATAACCAAAGATTAAATATTTTTAGAGCTCATTTTTTCAACTACAGATGATTACTTAAAAGCTGTAAATATATTCAAATAAAATATTAAACTTTTGAATGCTAAATAAATTAGAATTTTTTTTTCTTTTTTTTTTGCATAAACTGCGGAATTAAAAAACGAAAAAAAAAGTTCAATAAGTTCTAAAGTTACAAAAGTAATATTACCTAAAAAGATATTTTTTTAATATTCCAGAGTAGTTTAAATGTGTATTAAAAGCGATGAAATATTTGGAAGTTATTTTTGAAAAGCATTTACACTATCATTAAATTTAAATTAGCTATCACGTAACATTTTAAAATTACTGTGTATTATGATCACGTAAACTGTGGAAAGTTAAAGAAATTAGGTTTCCACTCTAGAAACCTCTAAGATGCAAAATCAATAGGAATGGTTACCCCGAAACGTTTTCGAGTTCTTTCTATCAAATTGTCATGATAAAAATTGCCATACATGCCAGCGGCGTGCAACAATTAAGAAATATTTTTGATGTAAATTTAGCCTACTTATTGTATCTATCGTCATTCGTGGTGAGTTATTTGGCGATTAGTCCCTAGTGTAATGACTTGATCCTGACGATCAAATAAAGAGTAGAATTTCAGACAATTCTTTTGTTTAAGCCATATTTATACATAAGAAAAATTTGTTACATTCTAGGTTAAAATATTTGATATTTCCACCATTTGGGTGTTGAATATATTTACACAACAGTCGAAGATTGAAGGTTTGTCGTGGGAAGTGTTTTTCATCAATTCGGAGAAATAAGACCACAAGACACTAACAGGGTGTTAGTCAGCTCGGCTGTTCCACGGTGGAGCGTAAAATTCAACATTCCTCAATCCAAAAAGGTTTTTCTTCTTAAAAGATGCCCCCCCCTCTCTTTATTTCTGTTCAAACTCATTCATTCATTTCATTCCAGTCTAGCTAGGGAAATGACCATCCATGATGCGTCCTCATAGCTGACAGTTCTGGAGCTCTCGTTAATGATATTTCTTCACAATCGGACTGTTTGGCATTCAGATAAATGGACGCTCCTTTCTCTTAAAGGTGCGAGAAGTTCCAACCAAACAACGAACCCCATGTGTGACCCATCAGCTGAGCATTAATGACCAGATGCGACGAAAACTCGGCGATAAGCCGACCCCCTCCCATCTAGCAATATGGAGGCATTCAACAATGGAAGGCCCCAAAAGGTGGTGAATAGCTTGCTGGAAATGCCGCTTTTCGGGAACGGGTTAGAAAGATGTCATAAGCAAGTATAAAAAGTTTTTGACACAATTTTCAGAAGAGAATGTAACAAAAACGTGACACAAAATTGCCCTTATTGTCCCTAATCTCATATCAAATTCGATATCTTTAAGTTATTGATTTTGAAATATCGCGTTTATTGGTTTCTGAAAGTAGATAGACGGATAAACGGTTACTCCTTTGCTGTATCTGGCTCAAAATTCGGTAAAAGTCTGAACTAAAGATAATAATTTTGTCCATTTTGTAAATATTGTGTTAACTATTATTCAAACAGATCGACAGACGGACCTCCTCTGAACAGATTTTACTTAAAATTCGACAGATATCTACAATTTTGGTGTAAGGATATATCAAGTTACCTCCGTCTGTCTCAAAATATTTTTCAGCCATATTTGTCTGAGACAAACAGGTAGACTGATGTTTTCGAAAAATGTGCTTTTTTGATTCGGAGATGTCTAAAACTTGCGGTTTCGTCAAAAAGTGGAATTCAAAAATTTTTTTAATGACTGTTGCATTTTTTGTATAATAAATATATGAGAAAGTAAAAAAATATTGCATTATTTCTGTAAACATGATTTTGAGTGAAAATGTAATATTCTACATACCATATAAATATGCTTAAAGTTTTATTTATTGCTTGTGTGATTATTAGGAAAATTCTAGAAGTTTTAGAAATTTAGCATTCTTATATCCGCCAGTTTTAAATAAAATGAAATAGATTAAATTATCATTTCTTAATATATACATTTTAATGAAAATTAGAAACATCAAAATATTTGAATATTAAAAAATATATACATTCAAGAAAATAAATATTCAAGTAATGTATATTAGAAAATTATCATTTATTTTACTAAAAATTGATCCCCTGTTCCCAAAAATTAGTACAAGCGATTTCTTTTATCAATTATTATCATTATTTAAATAGATAAATAGAGATTTTTTGCAGGACAGGTTGTTATCTCCTAATGCGTGGAGTTTATAAATTTCAGAAAATTTCAGTGAATGAAGAAAAAATTGAAGAAAGGTTTACGGAAAAAGTCTTTTTGTCAGAATTTTAAAAGATGAAATTTCTTGATAACTGGAATTGAACTTGTGTCAAAGGTATGTTTTTTGAGTTGAATATTTCAAATAATGCATGATAATATATTCAGTATCATTTTTTTGGTTACAAATGAGCCTGTCAGAGTTATTATAAAGACAAAATTTATTCAGTAGAGCTAGGGTGAGATCAAACGGTTGATGAAACTTACTGTTATCACATCTCTTCAATTTTTAAGCCAAGAGGTAAAGGAAAGGAAGCTGGAATATCTCTTAAATATTCTTGGTACTTGCTAGTTTGATAAATTTGGTGCATATTTTGAAGCGAGTGGTGTGATAACCAGAGATTAAATCTTCAACAGCAATCAAATCAAAGTATGGGTGACTGTGACTCCGTGACTGTTTTTGCGCTATAATCCGTCTTATCATTCCAAGTAATGTTTGAACGTCTTGGAGTCCATACCATTACGATTTTTGGTTGAGATTTGTTCAATTTTCACCTTTTTTTATGCTATTCTTAGAAAAATTCTCGGAGATTTGTAAGATTAATTCCCCATTTCTTGGGAGATAAAAAAAACTATATGCTAATTTCAAAACAAAAATTATGTAAACATTTTTTAATAAGTATTCTTGGTTTAGCTCAGAACTGAGAAAGAGAACAAATTATTTTAAATAATATATAATGAAAATGGTATTTTAACCGAAGGGCTAGTTTTATGATATTTAAAATGCTGTTTCTTATCCACAAAAAAATCTGACAATCAGATCAGCTCCAGTAGATTGTTGACCGCTAAAAAATCTATAGTGATAATTAGAAAGTGATTTCCTAAAGCTGAATGATCACATCGTTTTTTACCCTGAATGTAATTTCTTGAGGCTGGATGGTCACATCATTTTTTACCCAGAATATGATTTCCTGAAGCTGGATGGTTACATCATTTTTTACCCAGAATGTGACTTCCTGAAGCTGGATGGTCACATCATTTTTTACCCATATTGTGATTTCCTGATGCTGGATGTTTACATCATTTTTTACCTAGAATGTGATTTTCTGAAGCTGAATGGTCACATAATTTTTTACAAGTGGGATTTATTTTCTACCACTTTCAAAAGAAAGACACTTAAGGTGACCATTTTTTAGTCAAGCCTGATCAGACAGGGAGCCACGATCACATTTGATTTCCAGTAGAGTGTCAGGAGATGAGATGCGCCATATTAAATTGAGACTAGATTTTTAATTTGAGTTTAGTTCTTAGTAAGTAAGCGAAGGGCCAGTTAGCCATTTCATTCTTTGGCCAGTCTATCAATGAAATTTTGCAAAATCAAAGAGGTTGAAGGTAAAAAAAAATTTATGCTAAGTACGGTTAAATTGTAAAAAGGGAATTGAGTATACTTAATTTCTATTTAAATATTTTTCTGAAGAAATATCAAAAAGAATCCCACAAAAGTATGACATAACGGATTTGATATATTTAACAATAAACACATTGCAAAGTTGTAATATGTTACTAAAGATACAGTTTATGAACTAAGTAGAAAATAATGAAATAAATTCTTAAAATTGCTATTTATTAGTATTTAAAAAATTATACATTGGTGAAGTAAGAAAAAGTATGAAAATTGGTGAAGTATGACAATTTTTCCTTGATGGGACTCTTTAGGCATTAATTTGTTTACTAAGTCTATGAATAATCCAGATTTTTAATTTATAACGAACAAATTAACGATTAGTTATATGTGAGGTTGTACTCTATCTGAAATACAATATTGTTCCATTTGATTTGCCAAAAGGCTTTCAAAATGCATATTCAAATAATAGATCCAGTAAAAATGTTAGATTCAATCCAAAGTTCTATATTTCCTTACAAATGTTCAACTATGCAATGCAAGGATTACACTGATATATCCAAGTTCCACATTTTTTTTTTTTTTTTTTTTGCATTGGGCTGCTTTAGTTATATTAAAGCTCCGTTTTAAAGCAAAACTAGGGATATTTTGGGACAGACTTCGTAATTTTCAATCGTGGCCAAATGACTACACCTGAGCTGGAACCCTTCTCTCCACACCACAAAGAGAGGGATGATATCTTTATTAAAGAATACGAGAATTTTTCATGGAAACCACTTCCGATGAATCATAAGAGATATTAAATGGTCATGATAACCTGATCCATTGATAATCTGCACAGAAGTACGAGAAATTTCCGAAAAGCTCCATTTTTTGCCAATTGACAGCCAAATGTTTGGAAAACATGTTCGTTATCGAAAATTTGATAATCTTATGGTAATAGATTTATTATTCGTTAACTGTTTTAAATTATTGCGTCTGCGTTTACTTATTATTTCATTAGTCGAGAAACTCAGACAATCTCACATAACTAGGGGACACCTTAGATGAGATTGCCATAGTTTAACAGAAGAAAGTCGTAGAAAATCTCAACCACACGGCAAAAGGCTTGAAATTTTTTAAAAATATTTCGTAAAACATTTTATACGAGATGATTCAAACTTTATCCTTCACATTTCCTTGTAGGTAGAAAATAAACTTCACAACAGAGACTTAACAAACTACATCTTCAAGGAAGAAATGGCCATGTGAAGTGAACGAAGTGAAGTTATGTGGTAACGAATGTGACCTTTCATTCAGTAAGGTAAAGTACATTTATTACCTGTAGGTGCTCAAAGTTACGACCATTTACATCAACATGGGATTCACATGGTCGTTGTGTCTCTCACCAAACATTTTCAAAAACGCCTGGTACATTACGAACAAGGCCTACTGCATATCCACTGCGATATGTGGTGTCAACTTGACGGGCTCCAGTCCATAACAGAATTGATGCTCGTGATTACCTGAACCGAATATTCAGAGCTCAATGGATAGGTAGAGACCTCTTGGCCACTCAGGTCACCCAATTTATAACTCATGGAATTCTTTTTGTGCTATGTCTTGAAAAACCATATGTACAACCTCCCCAAACAGTGAAACGAACCCTTTTACAAGAATAATGGCTGGCGCAGGCCTTGTAGGTGGTATGAAAAGAGTTTTTGAAAATGTTAGACGTCAATACAAGCAGACTGTGAATTCTGTATTCGTGAAAAATTGCATTCGTTACCACTTAACTGCACTGTTTCCTTGTGTTCACTTTACTTGTCTATTTTTTTCCATGCAGTTGATATTTTCGGAGATACTTTACTATGTGAAATCGATTTCCTGGCGTATTTCAAACCTCCCATAAAATTTGGATGAGAAGTTTTTAATCATTACATATCAACTTTTAAAACTACAGCTGGTGTCAAGTACTACTTGCCTCGGTTATTCGTAGGTCTTGTTGATTCTTTTATGAAACTGCAGAGTGAAACTTATTTCTTATATTGCAATATTTTATAGGGAAAAGGGATAGAAAACACCACGTTGTGACACTTACGAGAAAATTCTTAGAGATTGTTTTGGTGCTATCTCGTATATTTATGACACTGGTCAGTATTCCTTGGATGTGAAGTTTAAACTGCGGATTCCATTGATTGAGATGAATTCCTTACATATGAATGAGGTTTAGAATTATAAGATACACACCTTAATATGCCACAAAAGGTATATTTTTCACCGCAAAAAAATGGCAATGGTGAGCTGTGCATTATAACGGACTAACACGATTTCGAGTAATCAGAAAAAAAAATCATTAACTTCCGCGATTCGTAACTCATTCTGCGCGTTTAAGGGGAACTTCTGCAGAGTGGCCGAAACGTACTTTAAGCTTTCTTCTACATTGTAAAACTTTTAAACAATTAAAACGCTTGTAAATGTTTATTTGTTTGAGTTTTTATTTTTGTTTTTTCTATTGTGGCGAAAAGCAGAGAAAAACCAAAAAATTTCGCGAATAACAGACAACGTTGAATGGATTAATCAGAACAGCATTTCATAATGCTCAATGAATTAAACAGAATTTCAGGTTGCAAAAAAATTTTGCATATACTGAACACAAAAAAACTATTCTCCATTTTCAATGTGTATGCCATCTGAAAGCGGCATTTGTTTAATATCCTAACGTATTAAAAAACTTCCAAAGGCAAAGAATGTGGTTGCTGAAGATAACAAAAATTCTTTATATAATATATTGGTGCATAATAATTTTTTAGTTTCTTTCGTATGAAGTATAGAAAGAAAGTATTATAATCGTTAGAAAATTTGAAAATCTGTTTCTGACGAATCTTTGCGTTTCAGATCTCTTCCAATTCAACAAGATAAATTTGGTATTATATATTTTTGTCCTTAACACTATCAGTTGAAAGAGGACATTTGGTATGTGGACTTTACATCATATCTGGAAAATTTAATCAAATTTTCAAAGATATATGTTTGTAGGAAATTTGTCGTCTGTCTATTGCAATGGAAATGAACATGATAACAAAACCTGAAGGAATCATCACCTAAACTTACTCGGACAATCCCCAATAAGGCACATCCGGCCCTCTTCGAATAAAAATAAGGACTTTGAGTAGCAATTTGCATTCAAACGGATCTTTTGCGCAATAATATTTAGCAAAACAATAACAACAAAATTTAATTGAAAAATATTATTACCACGCAGTTTGGAGAGGTATAAATAGCAAACGATATTTTTTTTCCCCTGATTCTGTTGATTGCATGGAAAAAAGAGAAAATTGAACAAACAACTTGGAATGAAAACTGGATTTAAATAAATTAAAAAAATCTCCAAAGTTTTAAATAAAGATTATAGAGTTAAATTTAGGAAAATATTTACACCAGAAAATTTTAGAAGAAGAAAAACATCGTGTGAAATTGCAGATGGTATTTATGAATTTTTTAAAATAATTATTTAAAAGACGAATGTTTTAAAATAATATTTATGAAACTTTTTATTGTTTGGAAAAAAATATCTTTTGCTGCATATAAATTGATTTTGCTTTCAGAATATTTTCAGTGAATAAGTTATGGAATGGAGGATATATTTTTTGCTTTTGAAAAAAAAAATCCAGTTTCATGATAAAAAAATGCTGCGAACTGCATGGTGTTAATATTTTTGAGTATGAAATAAACCTATTTATAATTAATTATTAATCAAAAAGGAGAAGAAATTGTCAATCTTTATTTCTACATAAACAGATAAATATAAACGATTTTTCAAAAAAAAATGTGCTCTTTTAATTAATTCTAAAATGAAACCAATACTAATAACAAAAATATGATGAAACAAAAATAAATTTCACAGTCAATGAGTACATTTGAAAACAAAAATTATTTTCAGAGTCAATAAATACAATTGAAAACAAAAATTAATTTCAGAGTCAATCAAAACATTTGTTTCAACAGTAAATAAAATGACGAATATAGTTTTTAAAACTGCGTAGCATGATGGGATTTCGTCTTGTGATTTAACATTGAACAGTTTGTAGTGCTTTGTTTTAAAACTGTTTAATATAGAAAATGAACAGAAATACAGCGAGGCTCTTGAAAAATTAGGAAGAAAAAAAATGAACAAATCTGGTTGTATCAATGTAACGAATGTTTCAGTAAGAGGTTTACAATTGTCCTTAGATACTTCTACACTAGGGGTTTTAAAGTAAAAAGATATCCTGAAGCATGATTGGCCTGCATGTTGATTTTCAGTTAACTTTGTTTGTATGAACTTAGTTTAGATATATTAATACCGAATTTCTAAAGCAACTCTAGAGCTAATTTAGAACTGATCTCTTAGTTTTGAACAAAGATAAAATGACATGAAAACGCCTGAACTGGAACCCCATCTCAAAACTTCCACACCTCAGCAGCGGAGGACGTTTGACCCTGCCGGATTTCAAGTGCACCACACCCGCTTTCATGGTGTTTCTACAATCGAATCGGGTCTCGAATATGGAATCTTCTGGTTACAAAGCTGTGACCTTATCAGCAGATCCCCCCCCCCAAATCCAATTGTTTGCTTGAAGAGATTCCTTATTTTGTCATGAAAGAAACTTTGACCAGATCGTAATATGGATATCTTCATTGAAAAGTTTCTGTGAAGACTTAATTGAAGAGATAGTGTCTATAAATTATGTGCAAGATTGAGGCTACAAATTGATAACAATAAGATGCATGAATTGGTGAAAGAATATATATAGAACAACCGAAATTGTGGATATAAATAGACACTAATGAGAGTTGGTAAAAAGAAGAGATTGTTGTGTCGTTCACTGAGTGACATCATCCTAATCAGGCATCGATTATGAGCGACATAAATTTATTCAACAATAAAGCTGCGACAATAATGTTGCCAAATTTTGAACTTTTTGAAGCTAAAATCTAAAAGATTTTCATTAAATTTTGCAGCTAAAGTCAGATCAACTTTATAAACTTTCTCTACAAAGAAAAACGCATTCTAAATTTTAAAAAAATGTGTAATAGAAATTTGTTTGAATTTTTTTTTCCTGTATGGAACGCTTTGTTCAATTTTATATTTGTTCCAAATAAACGGTATCAAATTTTCAAACTACAATTTTTTTTGAGGGATGGAGAAGTGGCTATAAGACAGTTTCTTGATTTACGTGAATTGTCTAAACTATCGACTAGTGGAAACTGATAAAACATACCATTGAAAAAAAATTATTATGAATCTGTATATTTCAATTATATTTTTCTCTATATATATATTTGTTGTTGCTGTTACTAGTGGCACTTGTCATTGGCAAGCCTACTGACTGAAGAGCCATTGCGATTTAATCCGAATGGTGCGTCTCTTGTTTATTTTCAGTAATACCATCTAGAGTCCAGAGTACTACTTAGCTACTCAGGAGTCCCAACTCTTTTTACAGGGCAAACGGCATTCAAACATTTCATCCACAGATCGTAATTTGAATCTGGATAGGAGAACTACCATCTCTGAGCCAGTACCCCCAATGGTATTACTCTCAACATGGAGGGCTTTGTGACCAAGAGATTTCTACGTTCGCCTGTCACCACACTCTCACAACCTAAAGGATGTGAGTCTAACGCCAGGTGATCTCTGTCACCTCTCTCTATATATTTAATGATATTTTAAAATCCAATTAAAACTTAATTAATTTTCTTATTTTTAGCTTAATTCAGCCTATATTAACTTCATTCTAAGATATTCTCGTATTCCCTGATCCCATTCCCCTTTTTCTATTTAATTAATTCAACACGAATTGTAAAATTGCTGAATTGGTCAAAAGACGACAATTTCCCCCATTTCGAGTGAAGGGACAAGAAACTGTTGATCTAAACATATTCTTCTAAAAGATCCCTGTATTTGCCTTGCTTGTGACTGACACGTGTTAGAAATCCCCATTAAAATTTCTTAGTATACCTTCAAAGCCATCCCTCATTTCGTTCTGTGTATGCTCGTCGCTCGTACATAATGTTTGTCTCTCTGGAATAAAATGAAATGACGTCAAAAAAATCGGAAGCATCTTTACTATCTTCCAAGTTGCCTTCCGACTCACAGACTGTATGATTATATACATATGTATAAATACGTCAATGTCATATTCTGATTAGGCTACATTTTGAAGAGTATGTTTTGTTTTAGTTTAGTTTTATTAACGTCTCTTTGTAAAGTAACACTAAGGCCGTTTTGAGACGGACCTTGTAATTTTGAACCACTGTCAGGCGACGACAACGATACCTGAGCTGGCACCCACCTCTTCATTACACCCCACATAAGCCGGAGGACACTTGACCTGACAGATTTAATGTGCAAGAGACCCCCTTACTCGACGCTTCTTCAGTGGAATTGAATTTCGAACTTGAAATCCTCCGATTATGAAGCGGAGACCTTATCACTAGGCCACCTCGAGCCTCAAAGTGTGGCTTGTAGAGTACGGTATCTCGAATGAAATTTCTTTCTCAACACTTGAGCTCTATTAAAAATTACTATTTCCACTCATGAATAAAAGTTTATTAACCTAGAAAGTTATTTTATGAGAATAACAGCTTTTAAAATCCAGTTAATACAATTTCTGAGATACAAAGACGGGATTTAAATGTCAGATAAACAAATTTTTAGAACATTAGTGTGGTGTTATCAAGAAAAAAAAAGATTGTTAGGCTGGTTTTAAAAATTTGAATACCTGATCTGAGATGGATACGGAATTACCTTGATAACTAAAATTCATTTAAAACTACAGGATCAGCTAAAAAAGAGTACCCAAACAGTATAGAAAATTAGTTTGATCAAATGAAATAAATCCAAAAATCATATTTATTACAAACTACAGATTCTTACGACAGTTGAAAACATGAGTCTCTCTCATGATAAATAAATAAAAAGAATTATTTAAAAAAATTGATGAGAACACTCGAACACACCAATAAATTTTTGAAAAATATATGTTTATGAATGAGAAGAAATAAAATGCTGGCGTCTTTAGGGAAATTATATATATCCTATATATGAAGAGAGTGCAGCTTTATTGAAGCATGCATATAATAATTTAATGAAAGCTTTTCAATTTTCGTAAAATTTTAACGCTTTATATACATAATCAAAAGTCACCAATTTTGTGAAATGATGCTGTAAGTAAAACGTTTAACTTTCCGAATATATCTCGTAGGTTATTTTACACTCGTGTCCAAAATTTAGGTCACAAATATGTTTTACAAAGTAATTATAAATGCTATCAGTAAAATTTAAACAAATTATATTTTGTATAATGTGAAGGACCGGTAACATTATATTAACCCTTGTGGGGAAAAAATGTTGTTTAGCGTTAGTTTTTGAAGAACCACTGAAATCAGAACGTTTAGGTATTTGTGAGTTTTGCCGTAAATTTTGTGAATATTGCTTTAAAACAAAAGATTTAACCTGTTTCAATTGATAATTAGTTCTCATGATCGTTTATGCGATTCCTTGAGTTGGACAGCCGTTGCAGGCTTGAAGCTGGGCAATCTCAAGAGAAGGTGGCTCGATGGTGGTATTCAAGTTGTGAAATCAATTCCAAACAAGTTGTACGGTAACTAGGAAGGCCATTTAAGAGCAAGGCCGTCTAAGAGATCGCTATTTGGCACTAAGCTCACTACAGCATAGGCTGACAACATCTCCTCAACGTACTCGTGAATTTGCTGCTGCGTCTGGAATAAGAATTTCGAGAGAAACAGTATGCAGACGTCTAGCAGAGAGGGCGCATTATTCTCAGCTATCAGTTGATTGCGTTCCTTCGAATGCATCCAACAAAAAAAATTGGCTGCTGTGGTGCCGAACACATCAGTCTTAAGAACAGCAAAAAGGCGGAAGACGTTTGGCCTGACAGAATAAATGTGCAAGAGACCCCTTAAAAGGTGGTTCTTCGGCGGAATCGAGTCTCGAACATGAAGTTACGAAGCTGAGACCTGACCTCCAGACCACCTCTGCCCTTAAAATTCGTCTGGTAGAGTCAAGTTTATTAACCTATAAAGCTATTTTATGAAAAAAGATTTTAAATTCCATTTAATACAAATTCTGAGATACAGTGATAGGATTTAAGTGTCAGATACACACATTCTTATCCCAAAACATCAGTGCGGTGTTATAAAAAAAGACTTTTAGACTGCTTATTAAAATTTTAATATCTGTTCTGAGAAGGATTTAGGATGACAGGTTCAGCGCAAAAGTGAGTATTCTTGCAGTATAGAAAATGAAATAAATCCAAAATCGTATTTAATAGAGACTACAGGCTCTTACGATAGTTGAAAACATGAATTTCTCAGTTCTCACATAATAACTAAATAAAAGAATTATTAGAAAAATTATGAAAACATTCGAACACACCAATAAATTTTTTAATGTTTTTGAATGACACGAAATAAAAGTCCAACGTTTTTGAGAAATGGTGTATGCTCTATGTATTCAAAGCGTGCCGTTTTACTGAAGCGTGCACATAATAATTTAATGAAAAATTCCCATATTTTGTAAATATGCATTACTTTATAGTCATAACCAAGAGTCATCATATTTGTAAAATAATGCTCTGAGTAAAAAATTTAAATTTCCGAATTCAGTTCGTAGGTTATTTTAGTTTAATAATAAAAGTCTTTGAATGACTGCGACGGCTCTAATAGGAAGATAATATTGTCAATATTTTGAGCATCTGTCTAATGACGACGAAGAACTTTCAATTAGAATCCACTCATGAACCGATCTGCACTTCTTTACCAAACCAGTGAAAGGACTCATATCTTATCAGAATGCCCTAATATCGACTACTCCGAACGTATGAAAAATATCTCCTAAATTAATGAAATAAATTTTGAATGTAAATCTTAAATGCTCTCAAGTGTTAATCAATATAGAATTGCACAAATATGACTCACAGTATCAAATTAGAATGAGTAATGTTACCATAACCGAAGTCTTGACACTTTCATACATAAGAAAAATATTGCCAGAATTTACGAATTGTGTTTCCATTTTTTATCTTAAATGTTCACAAGAGTCAATCTATACATTTACATTAAACCAATAATAGGAAATTGCATTGACTAACGACATCAAATTAGAACACGCAAACCTACCATATTTGAAAAGTCAAATGGTCTAAATGCATGAAATGTATCTTGGACACGCCATAAAAAAAGTATAAATCATTAAAGATATCTGGGCCTAATAAATAAGTTAGCACAAAAGAGGAAAAAATGTGTCATGGAATTTAATGTTATTTTCGTATATTTACTGAAAAGTAGTTTACTCTGTATGAGTGAAATATATTGTTTGAATTAGCTAACTATTTTTAGTATATTTATTTTAAATTCACTCCTGAATCAATCTATACTTTTAATCTGAACCGATGAGAAAACTTGCATTGACTGACGACATCAAATTAGAGTAAGCAAAGTTACCACACCCGAAAAATCGAATGCTCTAAACATATGTAGTATATCGTGGGTACTCTTAAAAACGCTGCAAAATATTCAAATCTTAAAAGATTTCTCAGCTTAATGAAATTGTTAGAACAAAATTCAAAAACATCTAGATAATAGGTGCTTTACAGTATTATTACTAGGCATTAGACTACGTATTTTGCAGTATTCTTATCGTACCGAAAAGTAGACGATTCTGGAAGAATGAAAGACACCCCCTGGGTTCACGAATTGTCTAAGGCCGGAATAGCTGGATTCGTTGGACTCGCGTGGGCTAGGTTGCGAGTTCTCATCAGCCAGCCAAAAATTCCACGTATGTGGTGGGGATTGACACTCGTATAAATCTGTCATGGTTACAAATACCACCATGTCGTGAGTAATACCACTGGGGGCACTAGTTCATAAGTTATCTTTCCCTGATTAAGGTCTAAATTACGATCTGTGAATGAAATTCATTCCACTCCATTCTCTTGGTCCTAGGTAGCGCTACTGAAAGACAGCCATCTTAATCAGCTTAAATCGCTGTCTTCGTAACACCAGGCTTGTAGAATCGCAAGCGCCATAAGGAACAAAACAACGAATTGTATTTAAAACATTTATCTTCAGTTCACTTATGAGCCAATTATTACTTATTTTGGATTATACTAGCTCTTCTATTTTACGCTTTAATACGAAATTTTGATGCTATAGTTATGTAGCAGGTTTTATTTACCTGACGCTTTAAATGTTGATATTATCGAGCTCATTCATATTTGAACGGCCAGCCAGCCAAACATTTTATGAATGAATTTCGTTTAAAATTTGATGGAAACCTATAAATTTGGCATTTACTTCATGTAAATAATTCCGTTTGTTTAGCGCAAAAAGAATTTGTGAGTGATTTTGTTTGTGGACAGACAGAAGTAATTCCATAATTACTTCTTTCGGATTCGAGAAGACTTGATACTTCGATATTCATAAAAATCACTCGAATTTGAAATTTTTGGTCCGTTGAAATATTTTCTCGTCGTTCGTTTCGTAAATGAAAAAAACAGGAACTGTTGCAAAGTTTTAACTTTTGGGGGCAGTATTGTTTGGACGTAGGTGTCGTAATGGTCGGAATTAATTTCCGCAAAATGATCACCCATTAAGTCTTTCTTCTTTCTCTAAGGGCGATGATCTTCTGGATCTCCACGATGCTTCTCGTTATCACTTCCAATATCAAAGTCAAGATATTCAGTTTCAATATCAATCAGTCCAATATAGAACAGTCAGTTCCAATATCAGTGCTTAAATTGTCAAAATAAGATACGACATCGCGAGTTTTAGTTTCATAGTACACTTCTTTCGGTATAATATTCATTTTGAAATATTATTTCTGAAATTTTTAAAAAACAAGAATACCAAATCACACTGAAAATAATTTGTAGCATACTACTTCAAATTTTAAGAATTATCGACTGTCGATTTCTTTACATTCGATATGCAACCGACTCGCCATGGTGTCTTGCATGGCGAGTCAGAGGTGGCTGTATTAAAATTAGCATTCCTTTTAAAATTTGGGTTCGTGAATACATTCTTTGGCTGTTTCATTTTTCTAATGGAAAGTGTGAGTTAATCTATCCTAAATGGAGATTAAAATACAACGAATGCAATATAAGTTATGTTTCCTTGCTATGGTGGCTGAGAACAGACATACGGCCAAACCGATAAAAGTGCGAGAGAAGACAAACGACGACAAAGGGTCAATCTTTCTACACCAAATACAGTTTTCAACAATTTATACATATAAAATAAATAAATACTAATAACATTTTACATCTAGACGTCTCCCACACACCACCCTTTGAAGGCATGCATATTTTTACATAAATGGAAAATATCTTTTCGTATTTGTGATATGAACGAAAACCTGCTGCTTATTTCGGCTTTTTTGGTAGACAAACGACTAATATAGAGGTTTTTGGAAAGCATGCACAAGTTTATAAAAATAGAAAATAGTTATCGTTTCGAGTTTGTGATAATTAATAAAAACCTGCGACTGATTTCAGCTTTTTCGATAGACAAACGACCCCATAGGGTTAATCTTGAGGTTCTTTGAGAGCATGCACAAAATTATAAAAATGGAAAATAATTATCGTTTCGTGTTTGCGATAATTAATGAAAAACTACGGTTGATTTAGGCTTTTTCAACAGACAAATGACTTCAAAGGATTCATCGTTTTACACCAATATATTTTTCAACATTTTTTACTTATAAAATACAAAAGACTGCCACTAAGCATCAGTTTGCTGAACACAAGTAGTGAAAAATCGGAAAAGTGCTGCTCTTTGAGAGCATGCGCATTTTTCTAAAAATGGAAGTTAGTTGTCGTTTCGTGTAGTGATAATTAATAAAAAACTGCGGTGGATTTCGAGTTTTCCAGCCTAAATTTCCTATTTGAACGAAGTAAAATGCCTTTATATATATATTGATTCTTTCTACTCAACCCGTTTCTACTGCTTAACCGTTTGAGTGCTGAAGAGTTTTCTTAAGTGCAGAATGAAATGTGTAGTAGTTTTTGAACTATAGAAATGGTTATAATTAACCCTAATTATTATGTAACAAGTAATTTTTACCAACAAAAATATTTATTATTCTCATCTATTACAAGAATATTTTGCAGCACAAATTCCATGAATTCCTTTTTTACAAATAGCTTAAATTAAGTTGGATCGTTTAATATCATTACCATTTTTATTACTGAATACATCACATTGTCGCAAGCTTCACCCAGACAATTTTCTAAAAAAAACTTTGTACTTATTGGTAGTCTTCCTGTGACATTCGTGCTTGCTAACCATTCCACCTCTATAGCACCTATGATGTTGAAGTAAATTGCAATCAAGTTACTTTTTTACCCCTGCAATTTTCCGAATATATTATATAAGCGTTTAGCACCATTCTGGCAAAAATGTTAAAAACAACTTTCTTCTAGTATTTAAAAGTTCGCCTTTCATCGAGGTATGTGCACAACATTTTGTCGGATCCATCAACTACGTTCATAAACTTGTGAATAATTATTGCTTTTTCTTTTGCATATTGAATATTCCCTTTCTTCTTCGTAACAGCTATATTTCCCGTTGTATAATTGATAGTAATCAATATGACGGATTTTTCTTAGAGTGTTTTGTCTCGGTAAGAGCACATAAATATTTTGTCCCTTTTGAAATATTTTGGATGACCAGTTTTTGCAAACTTTGCTTCATTTGGAATTTGTTTTCTATTACTCCGAATGGTGCCAGTTAGATATGTCTTTTTCTCTAACAATACTTCTACACGGCGAATGCTTGTGAAAAAATTATCTATGAATATGTGGTGTCCTTTATTCGTGTAATCTCAAATTGGTGGTTAACAATTTATGAACCGCTAGATAACCGAGACTTTTCTTTTTTATCATCGTTTGATTTTGCACCTTGATAACAATAAAATCCTAAACAATAATTCAAAATAGAATCACAAATTATCCAGAATTTGATTCCCCATTTATGATGTTTTTTTGTTGGGCAGATACTGCTTTATTATAGAATGACAATGAGTACCAACTAAAGATTCGTCTACACATAATTGACAGCGTGTCGTTTATCATTCCCGAAAGATTTTATTAGCGTAGTCCACTAAAAAGTTAAATTTTCCGCACGGATCATAATTTGAACGTCCTGAAGAAGCTAAACTGTTATTTTCCACTAGATGGAAAAACTTCAAAATCAATTGAAATCTATCCCTAGCAAACATTTTGCCAAACCACGGGATGCTTCTCGAACCTTTACTCCAATAGGAGTTTATTGATGGTCGTTTGGTAATGCCCATTTCTAACAGAACCGCAACAAATGCTTTCATTTCTACAATGGTTACTGGTACCCAAGATTTCACGCGTAAACGTCGTTTCAATGTTCTTCCGGAATTCAAAAACTGCTCAGTATAGCGATTCGTTTCTATCGCCATTGTAGTGAAGAGCGAAGTTGGAAAAAAACAGTGGACCAGTATTTTCGACGCGTTCGAAAATATTGTGTCCACTGGTAAAAAACCATGAATAACATTGTCATCGGGGGTACTTGTAGTAACTTCATCATAATCACTGCTATCACTAATAATTCGCAATCTCTTACGAAGGATGATGATATCACTTCCACTGTCACTTTGAAAGTCATTAAATTACTATATTCTTCATTATCACTTCTCATTTCACAGTAACTTTCAGATGAATCAAAACTCGACTCGGCGAACGAATGACACTCGCTGCGCAAAATATAGCGCTTTGCCGTAATATGGCAATGTACGCTTTGATACATCCTCTAATAAACGCATTAGCCCGAAGAAGGCCTCACTTGAATTTGGCACATAATTGTTAAAAAATATTAAGCTTTTCCAGGTATTTAATATTTTTATTGATTCGAACCTGCGATTGTAGGAGTGTATCTTGAGCGATTTAACATTTTATGGGCTGTTATTAGTCACCGAAGATCGAATTTGACTTATAGGCACATTTTCCCAACAGTTTGAAACCAAACTTTGACATAGAACTACAATAATTACAATTATAATATCATATACCAAATTTCATATAAATTGTTGCGTTCAACATTTTTCTGAAAGTATAAACCAATAGATGATTAACCTCTAGTTGGATGTGACTCAAACTTTGATATGTGTCTGGATTATTAAAATGTGGTATCATTGGTGTACCCCATTCTATACACGTAACTTTCTTTCTTTTGTAATTTTTTTGTTAAATAGCCTGTCAGACAGTTTTTCTGAGCGGATTTTACTCAAAATTTGAAAGAAATCCACAAATATCGAACATTTTTTCAATTCATGAAAACGCTAGTCTTAAATGACTGAGCTACCATTGATGGATTTAGATTGCCTTGAAAAAGTTGATATTTTATTCAAAAATATGCATTTTGTCAATAATCATTCGAAATTTTAAAAAAATCACGGGACTTATTAAAACACCTTCAACAAACCACTGCATTTTTAAAAAATGCATGCTTAAAAATGTAATTGTAACAGAAGGGTCTGATGTCCCAATTTTTCATTCCATTTTGGTTGTAAGGAAGCACAGTATGCATAAAGCATGCTTGGCATTTTTTTAATTCTAAAATTGAAACTTATTTTTCTAATCCTGATTTTTGACAGTCAAGAAAATAAATTCCATTTTGTCAAACTAAATTTCAATTTGATAATTGCTGAATGAATTATTTGAATTTTTTTTTAATTCTGTGCCCCACTATTTGTGAGAATGTAAGAGACGGAGGTTTTTTTTTAAAAAAAAAGTTTTAATCCAAAATAGTTCTTTGTTATAATTTCTTATCACTTGCAAAAGATTTTTTATTAAAGTGCAATATGTATTTTAAAATTATAAATAGGATAATTAGATGCTTAAAGTCAGATAACTTACAAGCTCCGATATACAGTGTCTATAGTTAAATATCTTTTAAATTCAAAAGTGGTAAATATGCTTTCTACTGCTCGCTCACGATATAAGGATTTGTTTTTGTAACGATGATAAGTTACAGCTTTTGCCGCTAAATTTTAATCCCTAAAATAGTTTTCAGACATGAAACAGCATTGAATTTTTTGTTCCTTATGTCTAAGATATATTTATATTTAACCAGCCGACTTGTCAATCTTAATGCTCTTTAAAATTGTAAGTTAAATACTTTATGAAACGTCATTGTCAATTAAATACTTTATGTAACTTATCTTTTAATAGCTACTTCATCAAAATATTTTAACCCATTTGCATCATATGAAAATATGAAAAAAGGAATATATCACGGAAATTTTTTTATTTCCTATTTAGGTGTGAAATTGTAGAAAAAATCATTTTTGAGCATTATTTGTTAGTAATTTTTTTCAGTGTGGTAATATCTGGAATGTGGGATGCATATAGGTATATAGTGTATAATATGAATATAGTATATATCATATTATATGTATAGCATATAATATGATGCAGCGTATATATATACGCTCCAGTGATAGTAACCAGGAAAATTGAGCGTATATATACGCTAATGATGCAAATCGGTTAAGGTTCAAATTTTGATAGTCATATAATTAATTCATGCAGTTACAATGGCCTTAAGTCAGTAAACTCTCAGCTTCTGCAAAATTTTATCTTATAAAAAGTTTTTATCTCTTTTTATTTAAAATATTAACATCTGAAAAATATCTTGTTAATTATGATACACAGAGCAGATAATCTAGATAAAAGCTAAACATTCTTCATTTACTAAAGCATTTTTAGATTCATGTTACATTATATATAATTATTTACTTCATTTCGATCTTCATAGATGTTTTTTTATTATTAAAGTTTTACAAACCAGCCGTTGCGCCTTGAATTGAAAAAATATATATTAAACCATATTTCTTTTAAATCAAGCCGAATTATTTATTTTATAATACTGTAAAAGTCATAAAAACTTTTCTTTATATTTTCTTTATAGAAAAAACGTATTTCATATTTATTCCATTTTATATAGACACGTGCTGAAACTTACATTTTTATATATTTAATTTACAAAAATAGTTCGTTAATTGGGATTTTTATTTGAGTTTTTATCAATATGATGGCAACATATTGATAAAAGATAAATTTTTTCCTTACGCTCGTAACGCGAGGTTGAAGCTTAAGTTTTATTTTTATTGTTGAAATTTATAATTAAATTATTTTTTAAAAAATTCATTAAAAATAGAAATTAAATTTGTTGATTAAAATATTATCTCTAAAAAGAAATTTTTTAAATCTTTATTATAATGCAAAAATCAATTTTGTGCTATAATAATTTCTGAAGTTAGGCGGGAAAATGTCGAAATTTCTCTAAATTTTTTTAATTAATTCAAATTTTAACTAAAAATTTGAAAAAAAATCGCTCAGAGTTACACATTTCCGACCAACAAGGTATACATGCGCCAGATTTGGTAGCTGTAGGTCCTACTGTCGAGCCTGTAGAGCGCCAATACACACACACACATTGAGCTTTATTATAAATATTGATATAGATTATCATTATTTGTTATTGAACTTATTTAATTAAAATTAACATTCATATTTAAAAAGGATCAAAAATATTGACCCTATTGGAATTTCCTAAAATTCAGAATTTTCCTATTAAAGATTTATGTTGCATATTTTGACTTCAATTTTAATCAATTGATTTTCTGAAAACTGTAGTTCAGGACATTTTAGTTTATTTCTTAAAGCATACCGCGTCTAAGATGTTATCAATAAAATTGCATCATTTATTTTTATGCAATGTGGAAATCCGTCTAGACAGCCTAATAAATGTAAAATGAACTTCAAATTGTAATGTAAAACATTACTGAATTTGAATTCTATGATTTCTAACTGGAAAAAACTGTATAAAGTTATTTGTAATTACCTACAATAGAATAGAAAGTAGGTTTGCCATTGAACATATGATGATATTTTTTATCCTTAATACTCAGTGGTAAGTATGTGGCAAGTAAACACTTTCAGTTTTCCCTGAATGATCTCTGATAAGTATATTTACCACCCTTTATTTCATAAATTAAAAAGCAAATCAATGAGCTTTTCGTGTGTTAGCACTTAAATCATCAGTTTATCATAACTTTAAATTATTTTATTTTTCAATGGGCCGGAATTATACCCTATGAAGTGCTAAAGATTATCGAATAATTTGGATGGACGCTCTTTCTAGTTTATGTAGTTTAGTTTATTCATTTAAATATTCAGAGGGTTTTAAAAGTATTTACAAGGTATTTATGGATAGAATTTCGAAATTTATCACAGCAGTTTGAAGTTAAAGACGATGCGTGATCTAGGAATAACTTTTTCAGTTTCCTGTTAATGAGCAGAAAAACACTTTATCTTCCACGCCGAACTGAGCATATTCTAAATCCACATAAAAGTGTCCTTTTAAAAGAAACTCAAATTCATCCATCAAAACGTTCAAGTATCTGCTTTTGCGTATATTAAATTTAAGATTTTTTTAAAAAAAATTTCTTACTTTGGACGTGAATTCCAAAATAAGAGTTTCACCTCTGCTTTTATTTCTTTGTATATATAGATTTAGTTTGTCAGTTAGAGCAGATTATTGAATTATTTAGAGCAGACTGATTCAATTAAATCTATATTTTTGGTCGTATGAAATAACAGGGGAAATTTTAAAATCAATTTTGCGTACTCATTCGTTTAACAGTTTAAAAATAAATAATTTCATAGGATAAGCTGATCTCCAATGATAGTTAATTTATTTAGAATACGGAAAATAAACAATGGTTAATGACTGCATAGAAAAGAAAGAAATATTTTTTTAAATTCCGTTTTCACATATTTATTATTTTTTAATAATAAAAATGATCTAAAATTAAATTTTAATTTTAAGGATTAATATTTTTTATCTACAAACTGCTTTTTAGAAATTAAAAATTTCTAAAGTGATATATGCACAGGGTGGTTATAATTAAACGTCTCTTATAAACATCATCCAACAGCGTAAACGGGAGAACGGATTGTAATGAAATTTGGTTTATAGACTATACCCGAGACACTCCCACGGAATTCCGGAAACAAAATTTTTAGTTCCAAAATGTCTACTATAGGACTACTTTTCTATAAAAACACTACTTTTAATTCAATAAATGACCAAAAGGTATACAGACACAATATTAACAATCCGGGACAAGAATTAGGAATAATAAAATGTAAAATTAGAAAAACTGTCAGTTTTAGGGGAAAAAATTCGAGATTTGCATGCTTGCAAAGAAAAGAAAGCTTTATGCAAAACATGAAAATATATGAAACGTTTGCAGACATTATCACGTTTTATGCCGTCCTGTTTCTGGTAATGGGGCCTCTTAAAATATCTGGCGGATCGAGCAGGTGCTGCGACGTAGAATGACTTAAAGTATTCCATGATGCTTCACGTGCGAAGCATCATAACTAATCAATTGTTGAACACACTGTCCATGGACTTGAAATTTTACAGATGAATGAGAACGATTACATGGAACACCTTTCCCTACATGTCCTGCACACGATTAATAGCTGCTCCTCTTGTACAATTTCCTCCTAATCTGTTATTGTTTCTGCAACCTGAAATGTTTTTCCCTCTCCTTTACTTTACTTTCCTTACCTTTTTATTTAGTCTTTACCTTTACTTAATGTAGTTCAATGACAAAACGATCAGAAATTAATCGATAAATATTAATATTGCTTCTTTAATGTGACTTAATGTTTGCTGTGTTTAATTTAATTTTTTTTTCTGAAAAGGCACCCTCTGGAGGTAATTTTGGAGCTAAAAAAATTTTCCCCAAAATTCCGTAGGCAGATTTGGTGTATAGTCAGTATACCAAATTTCTCTGCAATCCATTTGCTTTGTAGGAAGCTGTTTGTAGGGGAAGTCTAATTATAACCACCCTGTATAAATAGTTCACAAGAACAAACAACTATCACACATAATAATTAAATAAATGAACTTGCATTCCATTCAAAGTAAAAGAAATATTACGAGGCATGAAGATATTGTCTATTTTTTAAAGAACCAAACAGGAAACAATTAATACATATGTAAAAATATAAAAAGTTATAAAAAATCTTAAAAGAATTTCGCATATACACGCACTTGTTAATGACAAATCGACAATTTTTATTTTGATTCTTTTTTTCGGTATTCACGTATTTACTGAGCCTTCAACAAACCGGATATAGGATAGATAAAAAATTAACGAACAGTTTGAAAACAATCATTCTAGAATTAAAAACACCGTCGTTTCCCTGTAATGTGGTACACGGAATCAATATTCCTAGGTGACATACCTCTACGGGTATTAACAATTGTTTTAAATGTCAGTTTAAAAATTATTTTTCAAATTGCTTCGAAAGTTATTGTAAATAAACTCAAAATGTTCAAAATTCATCGACTTCAGGACAAGTTTAAACATTTTACTTTCTCTTAACCCAAACATATAAAGATTTGTCAAAATGCTGTTAATAGGACGAGTACTATTTCATTAATATGCAGCGTTTAAATATTTAAAATAAGAAATGATAACTTAAAATAATTGTATAGACTCTATAAAAATCTATAAAAACGAGATAATTTCAGACGAATTATATCACCTAGGAATATTGATTCTGTGTATCACATTTCAGA
>JAPMOQ010043613.1:814502-831159 GCA_026543055.1 Argiope trifasciata | reverse complement strand
TAATATTAAAATTATAAATATTACTCGTGTCAGTTTTTTATTAACGTTTTATTTTTTGTTTTTGATCGCTAGTTTTAATTTTATTTGTAAAATTCAAAATAAATTGATACTAAAATTATAAATATTGTGTCAGTTTTTTATTAACGTTTTAATTTTTGCTTTTGATCACCAATTTAAATTTTGTTTGGGAAATTCAAAATAAATTTATATTAAAATTATAAGTATTACTCGTTTCAGTTTTTTATTAAAGATTTATTTTTTGCTTTTGATCAAAAATTTTAACTTTGTTTGTAAAATTCAAAAGGAATTAATATTAAAATTATGAATATTACTTTTTTATTAACAAAATTTATTTTATGCTTTCGATTTGTATTAATTTTATTTAACTGCTGGACCTTAAAAGTCAGAAATTGTATCCAAAATCCAATGCTTCTTCGTAAACCATATTAATATGTTAACGCTAAAAGAGAGTTAAATTACTATTGTTATATTTACAGGCTATTGTTTTAGCACATTGTGTGCGAGTACATTTCGCAGCGGAATTGTACCGGGAGCGGGGGTTTTGCGCTTAAATTTAGTTATTCAGTTCAATCTCAATAGATTGAAAATTAGTTCATCTCTTAACCAACTTTTCGTATTTTATATTGAAATATATGAACAAATATATAAATAACAGTCATAAGATTTTTGTAAATAAAAACTATATATATATTTTTTAGTGGATAAATTTATAATAGTATCGGAAATATGAAAAATCAAATAGAAATAGTGGTGGTGATTCTAATGCCACTTGGTTATATCAAGCACAAATGAGCAGAGCTCTTTCGAATTAAGGCAGAGGTGTGCGCCTTTCGTTAACGAGCACCGTTAAGGTGAAAGTACGACTTTGCTCGAACACACACGTCACAACCCTTTTTAGGGGGCGGTGGAGTTCATTCATCCATTCGAAAGACAGAATTTAGATCCAAATCAGAGACCGACTCATCCCTGATTCAGTAACCCCAAAGGTATCGTTTTGTTATGGGAACTTGGAAGACTTTGCATATTTAACGTGTCCCAACTGCCATTAGCCAACACGGCGGTCTTTGGCCGAGATGAGGACAGAACCCACAACCTTTCGACTACGAAACTGACGCTCTACCAACCAGGCTACAGCGGCCTGAGCAATAGTGGTACATAGTTTTAATTGTTTCGAATTATGTTCTATATAAACATTTTTAAATTGTAAAAAAAATGAAAAGATCAGTCATAAAACTAATAATGTTTTACAGTGTGGAAACATTCAAAGCATTTTCCTCTATGAAGATGTACACGGCAAAATTCCCTCATTTTCGCAAAGGATAAATAAAATATTTTTAAATCTAAATTGACTTTTTAATCAATTTTCCCGTTCTGTGGTTCCGCATCGACTGATGTAAAAACTAGTTTTTATTTGCGTAAATTTTTCCAGAATCTATGTAGTAGACAAGAACATTCGGCTTCGTTTTCCAGTTTTTTGTACAAACACAAAACCATATTGTTGCACTAACCCGTACTAGTACGTGACCCGAGCTCAAGTATCAATCGTCAGAAAACGTATTAGTACGTGATCGGCATACAATGTGTTAATTGGGTACATTGAACAATCTGACAAAATAACTGAATAAAGAAATTTCAGCGAAATGTTGAAAATATTAACACACCACCACATTTTATAGATGTTCGCATTTATGAATTAATGAAAAGCGATTTGTTTACGCGTTCGTTTGTACTTTTGCAGACAGTTTAAGAATTTTGCTGCTTTTCCAAAAGCAAGTAACATCTTCTTAAAGGTTTAATGATTTCTTTTAGTATTTTTCTAATTTTGTATGGTTTGTTAAAAAGCGATTTCATGTAATTCTAGCTCTTTATTATAATTAAAGCGAAAAGTGGACCTTAATTTTATAATTCTTTCTCTTTCTACATTTCTTGTTATTTCTCTCTGTCATATTCTTTCCTAGGCATTTAGATAATGACAAAAATAACAAACCTTTTATCACTGAAATTTTAAAAAAATATCGGATTTTTCATATGAAAACATTTCCTGAATTATTAGATTTTGATTACATCAAAATTCATTTCTTAAAGCAGCTTGAGATGACGTTATCGAAAAATTCTTCCAAATTTCATGCTTATATATATGACAACATTCTAAGGACGAGAAAATGAAATAAATCAATTAATATTTCTGTAATTAGACATTTAAAAAAATTAATCCGTTTTCGCAAATTTCATGTGAAAACATTGCTTTTTTTAATCATCAATGCGCCAGAAAAATATCGTATTCTTTTATCACTCATATTTCGCAATGACCAATACTTAGAAAAACGAAAAGTGATGATGTTGCATATGTGTGTGTGTCTTTTATTGGCTAAATAAGAGAGTCGGGTACAGGACAGACATTCGCTCCAAGTTATAACTTTTTGTTGACGATTAGTCACCAAATGGGATAACCTCATTTATCATTTCCTAATAATGGGAAAAACTGATGCTTCAAAAACGATAAATAGCCAATTTTTTTTACCCATGCATTTTGAAATTTCAAAAGCCAAAAACCAAAACAACGTCATATTCTAACACGATAAAAAGCAAGAGAAGATACAGATTAAACTGAAATAAGCATGTCATGGACATTATATATAAATCAAATAAGTTCATTGCATTCAATGACATACCAAAACTTTATTGCACTAATAGAGGCAAATTCAAATCTGACGTTAATTTTCGGATATCCTCTATAAAAAAAAACAGAATGCCTTTTTGTTCTTTTGTATTTGGGGTTGCTAGAGTAAATGAAAGGTTTCATCGGTTACTATGAAACCATTCAGAAGTTCTTAATACAAACAATTGTATGAGATGCAAAACTAAGACGTCCTAGGTACAAAAAAATACAGAGCTATACAAAACGGAATATTGTCCCATTTTTCTTTGCAACCTTTCCATGCACTAAAATAATTTTTGATGGGTGACGTTGGATTTTTATTTAGTTTGAGGTATTATGAATACTTACACAATATTAGATATTTTAAAAATATTTAGGTTTAGAGAAAAGGGATATATATTAAACAATAAACATGCACACACACATATAAACCCAGGGGAGGCACCTCGTAATTGAGGATGAGATGCTTCCGGCATGGTGGTTGGACCTCACCAACCCGGTGGGTACACAAAAGTTGGGGATCTGGGTTCTCCCATTGGTGACGGGACGTAATACTACTACGGGGAAGGCCATGCCGTGGCCGGTGATGGCCCTTAGGACTCAAAAACAGTTCCCACCAGTGTTTCTGAAGTGACGGTTATGGTCATTCAGTAATTATCTTCGAGTGTCTTCTCTTTTAAACCTCATCAAATGAAACCAGCAGGAGTTGTCTTCCTAAAACTTTCACTCATATTATATCATTAAACTTGTCATACCAGGGAATATCTAGCATATCACTAGTATGCAGTAGTAGACGAATTTAACCTTTTTATTGAATCAGTCACGTGATTTTTTGACGAGATTTTTTACGATAAATCCTTGGCATGCTTGATAATATTCTAAAATCAAATCTGCGTTTTAAATATTTTTTTCTCAATCGATTGAAACAAAGAATTGATACAAAATTCACTTGCAGTCCCAAAATGCAATGTTTAATTTG
Organism: Argiope trifasciata; assembly: GCA_026543055.1. NCBI lineage: Eukaryota > Metazoa > Arthropoda > Arachnida > Araneae > Araneidae > Argiope > Argiope trifasciata. Next base: position 827,500 of record JAPMOQ010043613.1, on the reverse strand, counting down.
ATATATTTCAGTTATTTTGTTTCTGAGTTATCGCTATTACATGCTTCCGAAGATACAGATTGACAGAAGCTCAAACCCTTCTTGGATTTGGATTTAATTTTGATAGGTGTCTAAGCTATAGATTTTAAATTTGTGCATCATATTATATTTATATAGCTCTATTAAATACTAGCCACCTTTGGCGACCAGCTGGTTCGCCATAAGTTATGCGTTTAAAATTTTCAATTAAATACTTGTTTGCCTTGCTCTCTTTATAACTTATCAGCCAAATATATTTAAACTTCAAATTTCAATAGTTACGTATTATTATAGAAACCTTACGATTATTTGTTCATTGTACTATATATATTTCTGATTTGCAATCAGCTGTTGCGGAGTTATGTGGAAAATATCGCATCTTATATCTATTTCACAGCATTACTCTTTTATTTCAACATATGCTGAACATCACACTTTCCTCTGTTTAATTTGCAATAAGAGTTCATTTAATCATACCATTTGAGTTTTTGTCAAAGTCGCGGCAAAGCACTAGTACACTCTTAACGTGATCTTACAGGTTAAATTCTACTTTCATTTTGTGAGAAATTAATTGTTGGAAAGAACAGTTACAGTATTTTTTTTAATTCCTTAAAAATAGAAACTTAATTCATAGGTTAAACATTGTTAACAATGGAAAAAAGTTATTTTTAAGAGGATTTAAAAAACAGTTTTGTGCTGTAAAATTTTCGGAAATTATCGCAGAAAAATTCCAAATGTTAGCTTAATTTTTAAATTATTAAAATTTCGAAAGAAACTCCGTCAAAGTATACTTATTCATCCTCCAAATTAAATATGTAAATACCCAGTGCGGTAGCTCTAGACCATATGGTGTGGTGTGTAGTGCCTTAACACACATGCCGGAGCCTTTATTCATACATGCAACACATATTCATTTGATTATCAGCCTTGGAGTAGTTCCGGGTATTGATTAGCCTGAAATTGGTATCTTCTTTAAGATGGTGGATAGGAAGATCTAATAGAACACGTTTTCATAATAATATTATTTTATTTTTATAAATCAGTCAGTTTTAATGATTGATTTAGAAGACTGACTGATGTAGCAACTTTTATTTAAAATATTAATAAAAATATTTCGTAAAATATGGCTTATGGAGCAAAGAACGAAAAAATCTAAAACTCATTATTCATTAATGCATTGTTTGACATAAGCTACATAAAATGTAATTATTTACTTCATTTCTACCAAGTTAACAGTACCAAACAATATGTGTGCCTATTACTAATATTTTACAAATTGGCCATTGTTCCGGAATTTGAATGCATATCCTGTATAAATTCAATCAGGTTTACCGTAAATAAAGCTGATTTATTGAATTACTGATTTAGATATTGCAAACGATCATAGAATCCTTTGCCTTGCATTTATTTTTTTGGGAAAATATCGCATTTTATATTTATTTTATGTTATCGAGTCAAGTGCTGAAAGTTACATTCATTTAGATTTAATTAGCAATAATAGTTATTTCTTTTTAAAAATTGAACTTACGTCAATATGATGGCAACACTCTGATAAATTTTAATTTTTTCCCCTTGACGTGCTCTTGCAGATTAAATTTTATTGTTTTGTCCAAAATATATTGTTGAAAAATATGGTTAAAATATTTCTTTAAAAATTCGTTATAAATGGAAGCTTAAGTAATATGTTAAAACCTTGATATCAATAGAAAGCTAATTTTTTTATCTTTAACTTGATGTAAAAATGGCGTTTGTGCGATATTTTCGGAAGTTATAGCTGAAAAACGTCGAAATATCATTTAATTTTTAATTAATTCAAATTCTTAATTAAAAATTCTAAAAAAGAGCTCCGAAGTGGACACTGCCCACCTCCAAGGTATACATGTACCAAATTTGATAGCTGTAAATCCATCGGTCTTGCCTGTAGAGCGCCAACACACACATTGAGCTTTATTATAAGTATAGATATCAAACTATTACATATATCTATGATTATTCTGTAATTATCGTGTTAATTGATGTTCGAATAGCCGAACATACAAACTTCCCCTGAACTCATTTAGCTCAAAATTTGATAGAAATCTATAAATTTACTGTAAAGATTGTATTTTAAATTTCATCCATATGTCTCAAAACATTTTTGAGTTATCTTTGTGACATACAGGGGAACATTTTCTAAAAATGAGTTTTTGAAAGGGTGGTGGTCTAAAATGAGGAGATTTGTCAAAAGCCCGAAGTTCGAAATTATTATACTTTCGTATACACGTGTACACAAAAGTAAAAAAGAGGTAAGAAGTAAACAGATGAAACGATTTTTACATCATCATTATCCGTAAATTGAGATATTGACTCAATTTACAGATACTCAGTATGCATCTTTAAGTAATATCATTGCAAAAAGTTGATAATAAGAAAACAAAAATGCAGTATTTTTTTAAAGGAATCTTATCCATCTTGAAGGTATCTTATCGTAAAGAGTAGCATAAATTTTTTAAACTTTATCAAATGCAAAAAGAGGTAAAAATAAATGAAAGGCATCATACATGATATAAGACTCAATTTACGGATATATAATATCCATATTTAAAACATTATCAAATTTTTTAAAAATGAAAAGAAAAAAATAAATATTTGCCTCCCGTTAACCTCACCTCTCGGTTTACAAATTCTTGATAAAACTTTAAAATTTACCTCCTCTCAGCTGATTAAAATCTGATTCTTTTGTAAGTAATAACCATTTATCCGTAACACTTTCAAACACCTCCCGTTAACACGCATTTAACACACCATGCGTTTTAAAAATTCTTGATAAAACTTTTAAATTTACCTCTTCTCAGCTGATTAAAATCTGATTCTTTTGTAAGTAATAAGGATTTATCCGTAACACTCTTAAACACCTCCCGTAAATACACGTTTAACATACCTCCCGTAAACATACGTTAAAGACACCTCCCGTAAACACACGTTTAACACACCTTCCGTTTTAAAAATTCTTGATAAAACTTTTAAATTTACCTCCTCTCGGCTTATAAAAATATGATTCTTTTGTAAGTAATAAGGATTTATCCGTAACACTTGTAAACAACATTGTGAAAAAAAACCACATGCATATTTCTGGGCGTTACGTCATTTCCACCCCCTTGCTTTTAAGTAGTTCCCTAATTCAATCACTGTACGCCATTTGCCTTATGTTCATCGTCGCGACAAACCTCCTTGTTTTCATCTGGGATTATTAGGAATATAAATAACCTTCCGTTTTGCCACGACTCGGCCCTCCCTTCTATTCCCCTCCGAGAAAAAGCTTCCGATTTACGCAAGGCGCCTGATGTCATCCTAGCGGATTAATGATGAAATGCTATTTTTACTAAAAGGCCCACTGCAGCTGTTGATGCTTTTCCGCTATAATTAAACACTCTTAAGCAAATCTGGACAGTTGGCGAGTCGAAACTATTGTTTCTTTATTTACGATCTTGTCGACATTACTGCAATGATGTTGTTACTTTGTATAATATTGCAATGTATTGTATAATGATAGCAAAAATCGTATAATGTACAATGGAGAATTATATATGAAAAAATATTATATAATATTATACAATACGTTGCACTACTTAAATATGCTGTCTCCTTTTATCTAAAATCGGTTCATACCCTCTTGATATGAAATAACACGTGAAATATTGTGTATTATTAGAAATATCAAAAAATAAACCGGTGTGAAGGGTCTCTCCAAAAATTTCTCGCATATTCTCTAATAAATATACTAGAGAATTCCTTGTATGGTACTGATGTACAACATTTAAGAAAAATTAACTTTTGGCATGAATTAGCATTTTTCTGAACCTATCATGTCAGCCTTGGAAAATTATTTGGAGATTAACCCTTGGCATGCAGTTAATAATATCCGATAATCGAAGATGTGTTTTCCCAAACAGATTAAAACGAAAATTTGACCTAAAAGGGTCTAATTACATTTGAGCTAATAACAAAATCCAATACCAAATTTAATTTATTTAATTCAGTTTGTTCACACATCAGAACCCAATAAAAGAGTGATAAATAAAGAAAACACACGCTCGCAGATACAAAAAAAACTATAAATCAACCAAGCTAAATCAGAGAAAAAAGAGGAAAAATACCAGATTATAAGGCACAAAACATCATGCTGTTGTAGTAGTTTTCTATGGATAATAAAAAAATTCAAATATGTCCAAAAGTCTTTAGGACAATCTCAGAAAATCTCGGAGTCTGAAAGCTGTAAAGAACATCTTCCCTCGAAAGAGCAGCAGCAGCAAATAGCAAGGCAGTTGAAGATGTGTTCTGGGCTTAATTGTGATGAGAAGCAATGCTTGCAAATGGAGTAGGGTCTAGTATTATCTGCTGCTATTTTCATGTCTTTAAAGTGGCCTGTAAAATGATTGAAGAAAGGTGTCTGGGGCAATTGAGATACGGCAGGGAGGGATTTTTGAAAGTTTGCTTAAAAGGTCTGCGTTTTACTACTGCGTTAACATCTTCTAAGAATTTGCAGAATTGGTTGCAGAATATGGTTGATTCAACTCAAGGGAGGCATCATAGTTTTTATTCCCGTCGATTCCCACATGATCAAGAATCCACTGGCGGACGTATGTTTTTTTAATGCGGCAAATGGGGCTGTTGATGTTTTGGGATAAATTTGAGGTGCTATTGCCAATAGCCTCCAGTCCTCATTTTGACGCTGAAAAGATGACTAGACCGAATGTCATATCTGAGTAGTAATTTAGTACATAGATGGAAAGAGCTTCTTTGATTGCTATCAGTTAGCTTTTGAAATTTGAAGATATTTGGCCTGTGGGGATTTTGAGTTCGGTTCTTTCACCAGAAGGATGGGAAACTAGAATGCCTACACTTTTTTTGCTGAAATTATTATCCGATTAACCATATGTAAAGATAAGAACTTTATTTTGGCGTAAATAAGAATTTATTGTGCCCATACCTTTTTGCAATAACACAGGATTCGGTTCTTTCTATGAGTAGAGTTGTAAGAGGTCAAGACAATTTTGGTGTTGCTAGGAAGAGCGACTTGAAGATCAGGCTTTGGGAGGATTTCGATGGAGGAATGTTCAAGTTCCTGATGTCACTGTCAAATTGCAAAGTTGAAGATTTGTTAAGCCTTTTTGTTTTCCTCCACGATTTGAAGGTTCTGTTTGAAATGTGACCGTTCGCTAGTTCTGTGAAACAAACTGGGGGATCGAGATCGTCCACGCTGAGAAGCAGATATTGTACCGTCGTCAAGGCTGTACTGGAGAACTCCTCCCCCCCCCATCTGGGCATGTGCATCAGAACTGTCATTGCCAGACTCGATACCGTCCAATACCGAGCATCTTAGAACATTATAGGAGCGGTTTTTCACCACAAATAACACCAAGCCATAGCTAGAAAGCTGTCTAGGCTCCCTGGATAATAGGCGGTGGCTTGCAACGGTCAAACACACAAATAACCTTAACAGTTGCAACTTTAGTTACTTGAGAGTTTTATTCACTATGTTCTCGATGTATTTCGTAAAACGGAGTTCTGAATCCAAAATTGCTCCCAAATATTTGGAATAAATAACTCGCTCAATGTTGACATTGTGAAGTTTGATATTCATGCTGAAAGCTCTGCGATGTCGGTTGAGAAAATGCAAAAGGTTTTGCTGGGATTAATGGTAATTTTCATGTCTTCAGCCTAGGTGACAATGCCTTTTAACATGTGGTTAAGGTCTTTCTCAGAGGCTTTTAGGTTTCTGTTCGTGATCCAGATGGCAATGTCATCCGCATAATATGCCATTTTAGTGTCGGGTTGAATATGTGAGTCAATTGTGTTCACGTACAAAAGAAAGAGGAGGGGGCTCAAGACAGAGCCTTGCGGCACTCCTGCCCACGATTTATGTGTTCTTGATTGAGTTCCGTTAATTCTAACTGTGATGTGTCTGTATCTGAGGAAATCGTTTATCAAATGAGCGCATTTCCTTCAATGACAACATTGTAAAAAGTGTAGACAAGCTTTGGGCGCCAGACTCAGTCGAATGCTGCCTAAAAGTACAAAACATTATAAAAGCATTAGAAATATACTAAAATTTAAAAAGGAAAATTAATTGATTATCTGAATTAAATTTACATCAAATTAAACCTTAAAAAATAAAAATTCCAGACCATCATGTATGCAACAAGTAGTTATACTTCAGCATTTTGTTTACCTCTAAATGAAACCTAACCATGGTCACGTCATACATGGCAAATAACCAGCATTATTTTACAGCTTTATGCTGTATTCACATTATCAATTAACATATAATACTGAATAGTATTTTTTTTAATCAAGCGAAATTTTACAATATATTAGAAGAATAGAAGGTATGACGTCACAGTTCAAGCTAATGCAATACTAATTTGGCTGCCATAAATAGTTTTGTATATCATGAGATTGTAGTGTGACGTGGATTCTATGATTGTTATGTTCTTTCAGCGAAATTATCAATTTGGTCTAAATAGTCCTTGAATTTCATTGCGCATTTAAAAAAAATAATTCATGGAATTTCAGGTTTACCATTAAAACTCTTAATATCGACAAAGAAAAATCCTCAAAAAAAAACTTTTTAACAAAAGATTCCAATTTAGTTTAAAAAAACTGCAAAGAATTTATGCCATGGAAAATTCATCTTCAGCTTTTATGCACTATAAACAAATGAATAAATATATTCATGAAAATGATAATGTTATACATATTTACATACATTTTTTATACATTTCTAAATCCAAACCCTTCTACTGAAGTTCGTTATTCTTAGTTATGTTAGTTTGTTAATTATTAATAAACCTATTCAATATTTAAACTTGGAACTAAAACAACATAGGAAGAGTACCTCCTTTTTGAAGAAAAATTTCTTCAAATATATTTTATGGCATTTAAAGGTATTAATTTCTTAAGCAAAATTCTTCTACATCTGTCAGCTAATTATTTATTAAGTATAATCATATATAGTAGCATCGTAAGTATTTATATAATAATGAAAACATCTTAAAAATAAATCTTTTCCTTTTGATAAAACTCTATTGGTATTTCTTAAACTATCCACAAAATCTTTTTTACAGCTATATGCTTTACATCACTTCTGGCTAAATCCTTTAATTATATTTATTACCCTAATTAGCTAATTATTTATAAGCCAATAACCTGACATAAATTTCATTAATTTTAATTCAATAACCTAAATAAACATTATTTTCTGGTGATAAATTTTTGGATTTGCATTTTAATTTAAATGCAAAACCTTCTACAGAAGTCCGTTATCCTTAGTTATGTTAATTTGTTAATTATTAATAAATCTATAGCAATTATCTATAGCAATCTCTTTTTTAAAGAAAAATTTCTTAACACATTCACTTTTATAGCATACAAGGGTTCTAAACCCTTAAGCAAAATTCGTCTTTTTCTCTTATCTAATAATTAATAAACCAATAGTGAAGGCATTTATTTAAGAATCCTAACATCTTAAATAAATGTTTTCCTTTTGTTAAAAACTTTATTGATATTTCTTAAATATATACATCATCTTATCTACATTCTTCTAATTTTTTATTCTAAATTATTTAATTATATTTGTCACTTCAACTAACTAATTATTCAAAGCCGTTTTAAAATTTCATTAATTTTAATTTAATATCATAATAACCTAAATAAATACTTTTCTTCTTAATGATCATTTATTGCATTTACATTTTAATTTAAATTCAAAACCTTCCACTGAAGTTCGTAATCTATTTATTGTTAACTTGTTAATTATTAATAAATCTATGCCAATGTCTAAACTTGGAACTAAAATAATATTAAAAGATAACCCCTCCTTTTTGACGAAAAATTTCTTTAAATCTTTATATAGCATTCAAAAGTTTAAATAAAATTCGTCTTTCTTCTGTTAGTTCATTTTTTATCAAGTAATAATGAAATTTATATAATAATCATAACAGCTTCAATAAATCTTTTCTTTTTGTTATAAACTCAATTGGTATTTCTTAAAATATCTATATCACCTTATCAATATTCTTCTAATTCTAAATTTTTAATTATATTCGTTGCGATAATTAACTAATTATTTAAAGTCAATAATCAGATTAAAATTTCATCAATTTTAATTTAATATCATAAAAATCTAAATAAAATTTTTTCTTCTTGCCAATAATTTTTTGGCATCATTTAAATATATATTTTTAGCCTCTGCATCAAAATTCGAAAATCTGAGCTAAGTTCATCATCTTTATTATCAATTTACAGACTAATAAAGAGATTCAAATAGTTACTTAAAAACCATTATATTATAAACAGAATTATATTTTTCCAAGATGACTCTAGAGGCAATTATTAAAATTATTATTTTTACTTTATTTCAGAATGCGAAATCCTTCAATAAAGTTCGTAATCCTTATTAAAAAATGATTCACTTCGCAGATCTAGAAAAAATAAAAGAACACAATCAAAAATGAGTTTCTTTTTAATTCCAAAAAGAAATATACGCATATCGTTTGCTAACCGACATCTAAGCTGATTTCTTGGAATTCCGAATCAATGTTCCCTTCCGCGCCATTGAACACAGAAGACGCGTTGCCATACCGTTAAAATCTTCGCGACATCCGGGTTTCCAGGTGACCTAACACACTCCAGTGCCCTCAACGTGAAAGCTGAAAGGGATAAAGAAAAAGAAAAAATAACAAAAGTTAAACCTCAGATCGTTCATCAGTATTGTTGGGTCTCTTGATACAACACTTCAAAAACATTTTTCTTCAAGCTTTTCTATAAAAAGAGTTAAAAAGTAAATCCGCCTGTTTATTGCGGTAAAAGCAAATCTTTTATCGTAAGATTTTTCTTATTAATCCAATTCTAAGGCAGAATGAGTTTTGTTTTCATCGTTTGTTAGTTTGTAAAATTTTTATTAAAATGTAATTTTATTAAATGTAAGGTTAAATTTTAAAATAATTTTAAACGAAGTATAAAAAATTTAAAAATAATTTAAATAAAATATTAAGTAATTAAATTTTAAAATTAAAATTATTTAAAAATTTGATTATTATTAAATTTTAATAATAATTAAATTTTAAAATAATATAAGATATAAGTTAAATATATAAGATCAAATTTTAAAGGAAATTTAAGGTAAAATTTAAAAATAATTTTGGAATATAAGGTCACATCTTAAATGAAATTTAAGGTTAAATTTACAAATTTAAATATGGAAAGGAAATGTTATGTTAAATTTATAAATAAGTAATTTAAAAAAAACGCTGATTTTTAATGTTTATTGAAATTTAATGAAGATATAGCGAATAAATTTCTGTACAGTTATAAATTTCATTTTTAAAATGGTAATTTGTCAAATAGGCCTATCATTTTTAAATTAATAGGCGTAAAGATGATTTATGCTCAGAAAGTAATGATCCATTCAGTAATAGATGTTCGCTAAAAAGATTTATTTTCATTATTATTACATTTTAAATTAACTAATAAAATGTAATGTAGCAATAATATACCACTTAAGAAACAAAATTATCTTGACAATCAGAATGTTTATGTGTGTATGGTTGAAAGGAAGTATAATAGTTTAAAGTTTCTAGATTAAAAGAATTATCAAATGATTTGTTCAAAAGATAGCGGATGGCGTCTTAAAAGCATAATATTTAGTTCATGAAAAAATAAAAAAGCTGCCTTTTTGTCTAATCCTTAAATATTAGGACACGACTGAGAAATAACATGAAATTTTCATTTCTTTTAATGCATTGTGAAGTATTAACATAATTATAACATTTTTCTAAGTTTTTAGATTCTAACTTATTGCTAATTCTGTATCTTAGGAAATGAATAACAGATTGAAAATTTATTGAATTAAATATAGATAAAGTAAAAAGCATTCGGATTTGGGATGGTTTTTGAAGGATTCAAAATTTAGAATATTGTGAAAACAGCATGTGAAGCTGTAAGATTACCTTAAAACGTGAATTATGCAAGCATAAGAAACAATGCAACTTCTCAAGAAATGAACTTGAAATGGTTTTATAGCTAAAGCGGTATAGAAAACTAAGAACAGTGAATTAAAAAAATCTCACAAGCTCGTCAAAAATCGACTTTTCATTGTAGTCACCTAAATTGATCTCAGCTGAATTTGAAATTGCTTACTAAAATTTGAGGGATAATAAATTGTACTTGAGCATGGTCGTGAAAGCCAAAACTTTTGTCATCAGAATTCTTATAGTTTTAGGCATTGAAGTACGTTTAAGAAAACATTACACATAGTTAGGGCTCTTTTTTTTCTTCAATAGTGAAAAGAGAAATATGACATAAAGTTACAATAGCACTCATAGATTCACAAACTAGTTTAGTTTAGTTATATTAACCACTTCGCCTACAATGACGTGTCTGAGACGCGCATCGAATTATTGGATTTTTATTTTTTTAATCTGCAATTAAGTAAAAAGTATCAAATAATTTAAAATAAAAAAAATCACTTAAAATGTATTGTCACTAAAAGAAAATAACAATAAATGCTTCAATTAGGAATCTATTTATTTCATTATTTAATTAGGAAGTTAAGCAAATTCGTATGTCAAGTGTTTAACGTACCATTTTTCGAAACAAAACTAGGGCTATTTTGGAATGGACCTCGTTATTTTGAACCTTGATCAGATGAGGAGGATGTCACCTGAGCTGGCTCACCCATCTTCAAACTTCCACACCTTGCCAGGGGGAGGGCGCTTGACCTCGACGTATTTAATACACAGCAGACCCGCTTAAACGACAGTTCTTCAGTGGAATCGGGTCTCGAACTTTAAACCTTCTGGTTTTGAAGCCCCAGAAACCAGATTTAATTTAATTTATTTAAGTTTTTTGGGAATATATATATATATATATATATATATATATATATATATATATATATATGGATTTACATTAATAGAGAAGTATAGATGAACTCTACAGAGGTATGATTAATGACAAGCGTGAAAATAATTTGGCAAATAATATCACAAAAACTATATATCTACATAAAATGCTAGACTAATTTTGTAAAACGTCAAGGAATCGCAATATTTATGCTAACACAATGATTTAAAAATGAAAAAAAAATGTCATGACCCCCCAAATCATTAGTGAATCAAATTTTTCACTTACTCGACCAAAAGAAATATGCATATAATTAATGCTTGCTTTTCAAAATTAAATGCAAATAAGCACGAAAGGTCACTCCGAAACTTTCTCAGATATTCATTAAAAACTATTTATTTCCTATCGCTCTCATATTATAATTAAAGACAATGGGTAAAATGTGGAAGCCTCAAATGCTCTGATTTTTAAGCTTCATGCTCATGAGTATTTTGTTCTTCGCAATACAGTAAGAAAATGGTATAAATTTCGAACATTAGATATTTTGAAACTTGGAGACTTTTCAAAATCTCTATTTCGAGTGTTTTCACAGTTGTTATACTTTCTCTTCATATAGGGAGCCCTCGTGTTGCTTTAAACGGGACATTAGTATAACTAAAACTAAAGCTAAACTCTTCATATAGGAAGTAGAATCAAGTGGTACTGTTACATACCGAAGACCATGATAATTCTTCATGAACCTATGTAATTCGCCATAAACTATTTTTATCAAATTGGGGCTGATTAAATTTGGCATGCCCCATGCTAATTTCATGATGTCTGATCCTATATCGTTATTAAGTTTTCATAATTATGTTCCGATATTATTTTTTCTTATCTAGAGGTCATATCACATTAATATTTTTTTATTTAGCATAAAATAACCAAGGAGTCATTTTAACTCCACTGGGAAAAATGCTCGATAATTTTCTTTAAAATAATTATAAGATATTTTATGAAAATATTTAAATTAACTTTACTTACATTTATAAGACATATAATTCCAATATTATATTTTTTGTTTTTTTAGTTTTGGAGGAATACATACAGTTTACCGAAGGGGCCATTTTGATCATTCGAATAAATATTGGTGATAATACATACATTTATATTTAAATATGTAACGGCTTGGTATAAACGTGCATAGATATTGATATAAATATAGAAATAAAGTAGATGTTAGTAAAATACATATATATAAGAAGCAAGAAGACAAAATCCATAATCAATCAAATAGAAGCTATTATAGGTTGCTAGTAAGACGTGTGAATCAATGTTTTGGTAGATGATGATGACAGAAAAATCGATGGTCTTGAAGACCTAGATTAGACAATAAACATTTTTTTTAGTATAACAGAGAAAAACTACCTTTTCATCACAACACACCTCAACAAATATATTGAAAACACAAAAGTTTTATTCTATTTTAACTTTATAATGAATGGGAAAATTTATATTTTTTCGAATTAAATACCAAAAGCGGTCATTGTGACTCCTTTGGTAAAATAGGTATATACTAAATCAGTATAACTTCAATAAAATTTCTTCTTCATTTTTAATAGTAATAAAAATTATTTCAGTAAACAACATTTTAGTAATATCTTTCCTTCATATAACAGTGTGGAGAGAAGTAGTATGATCATGAACAATGAAATTAAACATTTAATAGTTTTCGTGCGACTAAGTAAAAATAGACTGGATTGTTTAATTTTATTTTTTACTGAGGCTTTAGCATTTCAAAATTTTTCATCTTTCAAAGCTTGGAAACATTTTTATACCGACAATCCATGCATAGAAATGAATAGGAGAAAATAAAATAAAAGAAGTAAATCTAAAATATTATCAGACTTCGAAATTTCGAACTAACGATTGGAATATTTGTCAATACCGTTGTTATTATTATTTTGGTTGCTATTATTTATTTATTTATTCACACACTGGTACCCTGCGCTTTGCTAAGAAATAATTTGAAAAGTTGCAGAAATAACAAAAATTAAAGTAGCAGATGAAATAATTTTGGAAATATCGTTTGAAGTTTAAAATAGGTCTCTTGTTTA